>CABHPH010077800.1:0-18619 GCA_902168325.1 Peromyscus nudipes
AGGGTCGCTGCGGCTTTAACCTAGGGCTCAACCTGGAAATCCGATTTTCCCTTACCTTCCTTTTTTTTTCTTTACTTTCCCTTTTCCCTGCCTTTTCTTTCTTTTTTTTCCTCCCCCTTTCCTTTTCTTAGTAACGTCTTGTCTCTTTACTTTTTTTTTTTTTTAAAGGTAGGGTGTTTGGTGACCCAGGCTGGCTGACCTCGAACCCTATCTTTGGTTGAGGCTGTCTCTGAACTCCTCATCCTCCTGCCTCCACCTTCTGGATGAGGAGTTCAAGGACAGGATTACAGGTTTGCACCATCACACCAGTTTGTATGCTGGGCTGGGATCGAACCCGCAGCTTCATTCATTGCAGGCAAGCACCCTGCCCATTCATTCCCTGGCCTTTGGTTTTGGGGTTTTGTTTTTTTTTTTGGAGACAGGCTCTCTTGTAGCTCGTGCTGTCTCTTGAACTCACTCTGTAGGTGAGAATGAATTTGGACGGCTGACCTTCCTGCTTGCACCTACAAAGTGCTGGGATTACAGGTGTGTCCACCACAGTCAGCCTAGGCTCTGGATGAAAGCATTTTTTTTTAATTGCATATGCATGCACAATTCAGAGGACAGCTTGCTGGAGTCTTTTCTCCTTGCCCCATGTGGTTCTCTGAGATTGATGTCAGGTTATCAGGCTTTTGGCGGCAAGCGCCTTTACCCATTCAGTTGATTGAGCCCTGATACATGTGTTCAGTTAAGAATGAATACCTGATAATGTTTAGCTTTGGCTATGTATTGGTGATTTAGTGCAGACAAATTGAACAAAATTATCCCTACACACCCCAACTATATGTGCTTTTCTTCTGAAGTACCTGTGTGGGCAAGGATTTCAGTTTCCGTCTTAATTGGTTGAAGACCATGGTAGAGACAGCCATTAAGCAACTGATACTTTCTACTCTTGGATGGAATGGGAGAAATTTGCCATTAAAATACTCTGTTGCTTAGAAAGATTTAAGGAGCCGGGTGTTGGTGGCGCACGCCTTTAATCCCAGCACTTGGGAGGCAGAGGCAGGAGGATCTCTGTGAGTTCGAGGCCAGCCTGGGCTACCAAGTGAGCTCCAGGAAAGGCGCAAAGCTACACAGAGAAACCCTGTCTCGAAAAACCAAAAAAAAAAAAAAAAGATTTAAGGGCTGAGCTGTCAGTGATAGAGTGCTCTGTCTAGCATGCTCACACCCCTGGGTTTCGTCACTGCCAAAAATAAGAAGAAAGAGAGGTTGATATTCTCTGGGAAAGAAGTGTCAGTGCCTCTGTTTCTGCAGTCAGTTGAATTTGATGCTCTCCTAAGGTTCTGTGGTTCCAGCATGTGTCTCCTATTCTCTACAGAGATTGTGGGTCTTTATCCAGTCGGTTCGTTATAACACCCCGAAGACGATATCCCATTCAGCAGGCCCAGTATTCCTTGCTTGGGGCACTGCCAACAGTTTGCTGGAATGGTGGCCACAAGAAGGCTGTGCTGTCTGCACGGAACTCAAGGATGGTGTGTAGCCCGGTGACAGTGAGGATTGCCCCTCCAGACAGCAAGTTACTTCGCTCACCAATGTGAGTATGAGTGTGTGTATAAACTGTGTTTGCAGGTAAGCACTTGCACCTGCGTGGAAACCAGGAGCAAGCCTCAGGTCTCCTTTAATTGCTGTCACTTACTCCCTTGAGGCCAGGGTCTCCCTGAACTGAGGCTCACGTTTCAGTCCAGCTGATAAGCCCTAGCTGTCTCTTGTCTCTAGTTCCCTTGGAGCTGGGGTTGCGGGGGGTAGGCGGGATGCCTAGATTATTGTGTGGGTGCTGGGATCTGAACACCAGTCCTCATGATTGTGTAACTCTTCATCACTGAGCCATTTCTGCATACATGCATGCACGCACATACACACATGCATGCTCAGTCACACTCTATTTATTTATAGACCAGGCTGGCTCCAAACTCAGGATGATCTCCTGCTACTGCCTTCTCACTGTTGGGATTACAGGCATAGGCCACAAGCCCTGACTTACTAATCATCATAGTTTCTACACGTACGTGAGTTAGGTCTCAATTGTCAGTTAGCTTCTGGTTTCTGTTCTCTACATGATAGTTAAAATACCTTGTTTCTAGAATCCTGTTTTTGATTATAGGCCGGAGCAGATGCTCAACACAACGCTGTCTTCACCATCGACTAATGCCCCGGACCCTTGTGCGAAGGAGACTGTGCTGAGCGCCCTCAAAGAGAAGAAGAAAAGGACAGTGGAGGAGGAAGACCAGCTACCCCTCGATGGCCAGGAAAACAAGAGAAGGTACTGATCAGGAGAATACTAACTGCCTTCCCAGGGGACTCCAGAGAATTTGTTCAAGTGTAGGTGATTTCCACGAAGGTATAGAGGGCAGCTCCAGTATGAGCCTGGAAAGAGCTTGGTAGTTAGGGCTTGGTAGTAGGTAGTAAGGGTAGTAAGAACTTTTTTTTTTTTTGGTTTTTCGAGACAGGTTTTTTTTGTGTAGTTTTGGTGACTGTCCTGGATCTTGCTCTGTAGACCAGGCTGGCCTTGAACTCACAGATACCCATCTGGCTCTGCCTCCCGAGTGCCGCCGCCACCGCCACCCAGCTTACTGTTCATTTCTTTTTTTTTTTCTGGAGCTGAGGATCGAATCCAGGGCCTTGCGCTTGCTAGGCAAGCGCTCTACCACTGAGCTAAATCCCCAACCCCCATTGTTCATTTCTTAAGGCACGGGTATAGCATGAATCCTAATTGGTCTTAGCAGTAAAACCCGGAGTCAAATATCGGGGTAAATGCTGAAAGACCATAGAAGCAGAGCAGCCAGCCCCTAGAGAAACTTGTTGTTACCTCTAGGAATCCTCCGCCCAGCCAGATCACTTCCTGATTCCTCCTCCCAAGTGCTGGCATTAAAGGTGTATGCCACCACTGCCTGGCCTCTATGGTTAACTAGTGGCTGGCTCTGCCCTCTGGTTTCCAGGCAATCGTTATTTGTCAGAACATAGACAAAATCTCAGCACACATGGATTAGGTGAGCTACAATTCCCTTGCACTTAGACTCTGCGTTATACAGGAGTTTACCTGCATTAAATGCTTGCCCCCATCCCCTGTTCCCCTCCTGGTATTCAGAGGAAGATTGGTATTAGACTTTGCAACCCAAGCTGGCCTTCAACTCTTGAGTCCTTGTACCTCCTAAATGCTGGATAATGAGCATGTGTGACCAGCCATCAGCTTTGGATGCTAATCTGTTAAGTTTTATTTTCAAAAGAGAATGTTCAAAGTCTTCTCCAATTGTGTTTTTCTGTCATTTAATTAAGTGCCAATAGTATTGCTGAAAGAAGTGTTTGTCCCAGCCAGGCGGTGGCGGTGCACACCTTTAATCCCAGCACTCAGGAAGCAGAGGCAGGTGGATCTCTGAGTTCAAGGCCAGCCTGGTCTACAGAGTGAGTTCCAGGACAGCCAGGGCTGCACAGAGAGATCCTGTCTCAAAAAGGAAAAGATAAAAAAAAAAAAGAAGTACTTGTCTCAGAAAAGTAAAAAGTAAAGGCCTACTGCATACTAGGCAAGTGCTCACCTGCCAAGCCACAATCCTAGTTTCTTACTGGAGCATTCAAGGCAAGGACTGTGCCACTGAGCCATACACCCAGCCCTCCACTATTTTTTCTAATTCAACAAATGTTTATCAGGCACCTATTGTGTACCAGACCCTACTCCTCATCCTCATAGGACTTTCGAGGCAAACAAATTTATTTATATATACATATACACACAGAGATACATGCATATATGTGTGCACATATGCCTGTGGAGCTCAGAAGAGTTCAGAAGTTTAGCTCCCGGAACTAGAGTTAAAGATAATTGTGAGCCACCATGTGGGTGCTGGGAACTGACCCTGGGTCCTCTGCAAGAACAGCCAGTGCTTTAAACTACCGAGCCAGTTTTTCCAGCCCCAACTTCTGAAATCTTAAAATTACATCGCATTCATCTGTTGGGGGGTGGGGGTTATCAGGAAGGGATGCATACATGCCACAGAAGAAATGTTGAAGCCAGAGAAGAACTTGGAGGAATCGGTTCTCTCCTTTCCCCATGTGGACCCAGGATTATATTCAAGTCATCAGGCTTGGTAGCAGGCTCACTACCCACACTGTTTTTCTGGGATGGGGTCTTTGAGCCAGGGTTTTCTTCTGGAGCCCTGGCCTAGCACTTGTTCTCTGGGTCAGGCTGGCCTGGAACCTAAGGGCAGTCGCCTCCTCTCCGTGTGCCAACACTCCTGGCAAGACATGTATTTAAATGGTTAAAAAAGCAAGGTAATTACAGATTGTAAGTGCATGAGGATTGGAAATGGAGTGTTGGAAGTAACGAGGCCTCGTGGTGTGAAGAGGAAGGGCTAGCTCTCTTAGCAGTCAGTAGATCACATGCCCAGGGAAGAACTGTCATTGTCCGTTTCCTGGACAATTCATAGCCCCAGATTTTTCTTTTTCTTTTTTTTTTTTTTGGTTTTTCGAGACAGGGTTTCTCTGTGTAGCTTTACGCCTTTCCTGAAACTCACTTGGTAGCCCAGGCTGGCCTCGAGCTCACAGAGATCCGCCTGGCTCTGCCTCCCGAGTGCTGGGATTAAAGGCGTGCGCCGCCACCGCCCGGCCATAGCCCCAGATTTTAAATTGACTTTCTGATACTAGATGACAAAATGAAGTAAAGGAGATTTTTTTCTTGACTTCTTTTTTGAGACAGTTTTTGTAGCCCAGGCTGACTTAGAATTCACTGTGTAGGAGCCAGAGGGTGGTGGCACACACCTTTAATCCCAGCACTCAGGAGGCAGAGGCAGGTGGATCTCTGTGAGTTCAAGACCAGCCTGGTCTAGAGAGTAAGTTCCAGAGTAGCCAAGATAGTTAAACACAGAGAAACTGTCTCAAATAAAGCCAAAATAAACAAATAAAAAAATAAATAGATTTTACTGTATAGTCCAGGCTAGACTAGAGTTCATAATCATTCTGCCATAGCCTCCTGAGTGCTGGGATACCTGTGTGCATTGCTGAGCCCCACTCTAGGAGGGGAGATCTTTATTGGAACATGTATTTATGGAAGAAGGATGTTAGAGGAGTTCCAGGTGTGGCAAGTTAGCATCGTGCTGATGCCCCATAACTGATCAGGGACAGCAGATGGCCGGGGAGGCGGGGAGAAAATGACAGCCATTGCAGTCCAGGTAGGTTTCTCATGTTCTTTAGGATAGTTCTTTTTCTTGGCCCTGGTGTACCTGTAGCTGAGGATTCCGTATTATTTTCTCCCCATAATTGGAATTTAGCAGTGATTACTGGGACCATGAATGGACTCTTGTGATTTTTCGAGATTGTTTCTCTGTATAGCCCTGACTGGCCTGGAACTCAGATCCTCCTGTCTCTGCCTCCTGAGTGCTGGGGTTAAAGGTGTGCGCCGCCGCCACCCAGCTCTTTAATTTTTAAAAAAGATTTATTTAAGCCGGGCGTTGGTGGCGCACGCCTTTAATCCCAGCACTCGGGAAGCAGAGGCAGGCGGATCTCTGTGAGTTGAAGGCCAGCCTGGGCTACCAAGTGAGCTCCAGGAAAGGCGCAAAGCTACACAGAGAAACCCTGTCTCGAAAAGCCACAAGAATATATACATGGTCCAAAAAAGATTTATTTATTTATTTTTAATGTACATTGGACTTGTGTTTATGTCTGTGTGAGGATGCCAGATCCGTGGAACTGGAGGTACAGACATTGAACTGCCATGTGGGCGCACCTGGGTCCAGCTGCTGAGCCATCTCTGGATCCCCTGAGCACACACTTGTGTGTAGTGTACAGAGCTCTCCTAACAGCTCTGGAGCACTGGGGCCATGTGGACTGCTACCTATAATATAGCTAAATTTATGAGTATAATACTTGGATATAAAATCAGCCACTAAAAACTGATCAATCTTCCAGGCATGGTAGCTAGTACTTATAATTCTCAGCACTGTGGAGGCTGAGACAGAAGGATTGGAAGTTCAAAGACAGCCTGAGGCTACCTAATGAGTTCGTACGTAGTTTGGGCAGAACAAGAACTTGATTCAAACTTTTTTTCCTTCTTGTGATGCACCTGAGTAGTTGAGGTGTATTAGAGTCTTTCTTGCTCCTTAGTTACCAAGACAATCTTAGAGTAACGTACTTTCCAGAACTGAGTGGTTTGAAACAAACCTTTTCTTGCTTACCATGAAACATATACTCTACAGAGGTAGTGCTGGGCCCCAGGAGTATGAAGAAATGCTTTCAGTTGTCTTTACACTGTTTACTGTGTTTGTGTGTGAGTTGCTTCACACATGGAGGGCAGAGCCCCGCTTATGAGGGTCAGTTCTTCTCTTTTTCTACTTGTGGGGTCCAGGGGTTCCCAGAATCAAACGTGCTTTTACCTGCTGAGCTGTATGGCGGCCCAGGAAATGCTTAAAGAGGTCGGGAGGACAGGCACTGTATTTATTTCATCGAGGACTGTCTGCTTTATCACAGGCGCCACGATAGCAGTGGGAGCGGGCATTCAGCGTTCGAGCCCCTTGTGGCCAACGGAGTCCCTGCCGCATTTGTGCCTAAGTAAGTGAATCCGTGGTGCTGAAGTCATGCTTCGCAAAAGTGCGTTTGGACAGCCGATGCCTGTCAGCTTTCCTCTTTGCTTTCTGCCTTGTGTCCAGTTCACACTCTGAAATCTGGAAGGACATTTGGACTAATTTGCCATGATTAGATATATTCTCTCCAATTTCTTCTCATGTTTTTCCACTAATATGAGTGAAAAACATAGCGCGGGTCCTTGTTTAATGACATCATATATTGTGCTAATGTTGCGGTAATCCTTCTGGAGTAAGCGCTCTGACACCAGGGGGAGTGGAGGAGAGGAGATGTCACAGTGGACCAAAGCCAGGAGAGCTCCTGAAAGGCTCTGACAGCGGGCCCAGTTTACAGTCTCACTTCATACTCTGAAACCGCAAGGTGGGCTGGATGGGCAGGTGAGATTTTACAGATGCGAACATGCCAGTCACCTTGTTCTGAAGGCATACATTATAGTTGACAGGTGTAAGCTTTTGTGTTCGGGTTGTTAAGGGCAGCAACCTTTGGTTTCCAAGTAGGAAGTGAAGCCCTACTTAGAACTGGGCAGTACCCGCAGTGCTTTAAGTGAAGCACTGAAGAAACCCGGTTATAAGTCAGTGTCGAATCATTGGTCTTTTCTGTCTTACTCTGCTTCACTAACATGTTATAGTTGACCTTTCACAGAAGGATCACGAGCTACAAGGCTGCTGCTGTGTAAGAAATGTTGTAGCATGGAATTTAAAATAAGTACTAAATATCTCACATCTGAGTTTAAAATGTTGGAGGGCCTTTGGGTGTAAGGGACATAGGCTCCAGTATGGTAAAAAGGCTGTCTGTGAAGCTGTGCTCAAAGTTCAGTCCCTTGTGCTGCACTTGGGGAGACATGCACACGTGTGGACCACCGAGACGTGAAAGGGCCTGAAGTAGGTAAAGTCTGGGCTAGCGAGGCGCCTTTGGAGGCTCACTCTAGCCTACAGTTTCAAGGGAAACACAGACCTCTGGGAGCTTAGCTGATACAGTGGTCCTGGAACTAAAGCGCTGGTGTGAAGGCGTGGACCACCTGGCTGGCTTTGGCTGCAGGCGGGTACACGGGAAAGGAAACACATCTTGCTGCAGTGTCAGCCAACTGGTTTGTGGTGGATGTGGGGTGCCCTGGGACATAACGGGACCATACTGGGTTTCGAACCCAGGTTGTTTGGGACATCAGCCAGTACCCTTAACTGCTGAGCCAACTCTCTTCTGTCAGGGGACCATACTGTAGCAGAGCTAGGAACACAGGCCTACAGGGAGGATCATGGGAGGTTTCTTTTTGGTTAGAGGCTCAGGAGAGTGGTTGGTTCTTAACTCTGATTTTTCTCTGAACAGCTTTATTGAGGTATCATTAGCAGACGTTAAACTGTTTCCCTGTGAAGCCACAGTCAAGGTGTAATCCTTCCCTCCAGCCCCAGGCATCTGCTCTGCTCTCTGCATTCCCGTCTGTTTTTCCCATACTATGCTTTACCCAGCCACTTTGTCAGATATGGGTAGCCATACCATTTGCTGATAATGCCCATGAGAACATTATGGTCTTCCTTCAGGCTTACTCAGAAAGGTGTGTTGGAATTGTGCAGGAACTGTTAGAAATAGAAGAAAAGCAGCATGTCTACTTTTTCCTTCTGTTAGGCCTGGCTCCCTGAAGAGAAGTCTGGCTTCCCAGAGCTCAGATGACCACTTGAACAAACGGTCTCGTACTTCCTCTGTGAGCTCCCTGACTAGTACGTGCACAGGAGGCATCCCCAGCTCCAGCCGCAATGCTATCACCAGCTCCTACAGCTCCACCCGTGGCCTCTCCCAGGTATGTCTCGGGGGCTGCGAACAGAGGGTGCAGACCACTTTCTGTTGCCTTGCATTGGACCAGTCTCTAGGCTAACAGAAATTCAAAGCCTTAAATAGCAAATAAGACCTAGACCTGTGGGCCTGAACAGACTGCAGACCTGTACAAATGGAGCTGTTCCTGCATGGACCAGGGGAAAACAGTGCAGTACACGGTACCCATCTGGTTGAAAGGGTTTGTTCCGTTTGGAGTGCAGATGAGATTTTAAGAGGTAATTTAGTACAAGTTTCTAAAACGTGACATAGTTGTCATTCTTGCTTTGAGTTACTTCTATCTATGGGTGGGGAAGCCAGGCAGCTTGCTGTTGGGTAGGTTTGGTGTTAATGTAGGCATTGACACTAGGAGCTGTGTGGGCTTGTGCAGGTAGATCAGTTACCTTTTGGTTTGGTTTGGTTTTTTGAGACAAGGTCTCATGGATCCCTGTCTGTCGTAAAGTTTGCTATGCCTCTCAGGCTGGGCTCGAACTTGTAGTGATCCTCCTCCTGCTTCTGCCTCCCAAGTACTGGGGTTTCGGGGCTTGTACCACCATGCCCAGCTTGTATTTTTTAATATGCATAAGCTGATTCTGACAGATTGTCAAAATCTGCAGAAATAGATGGTGTGTTTTTTACTGTAGATAATCCTTGTCGGAATATATAATGGGTACAAGTATTATCTTAATGTGGTTTAAAAAACTTAAGATTTATTATTTTGAGGGTGTAGTAGCATACTTGGGAGTTTGAGGCCAGCCTGATCTACATAGTGAGTTGTAACTAGGGCTATACAGTGAGACTTGGACTCAAAAAAGAAAAAATTTATTTATTTATTTGAGCCGGTGTGAGGTTAGGTGCCCACAGAGGCCAGAAAGCATCCAGTCTCCTAGCACTAGAGTTACAGTACTTGTGAGCAGTCTGAGTGGGTGCTGGGAACCAAACCTGAGTCCTGTGCAAGAGCAGCAAGTGTTTCTTAACCACTGAGCCATCTCTCCAGCCCCTCAAAAAGATTTCTTTTTATTTTGATTTGGTCTGACTGTCCTGGAACTCACTGTGTAGACCAGGCTGGCCACAAATTCACCAAGATCCACCTGTGTCTACCTCCTAGTGCTGGGATTAAAGGCGTGCGCCATCCCGCCTGGCTATTCAGAGTTTCTGTGCGTAGTCATGTTCTCAGTGGGGTCTTAGATGTGTCACTCTGCTTGACTTGCAGCTGTGGAAGAGGAGTGGTCCCACCTCCTCCCCCTTTTCCAGCCCAGCTTCCTCCCGCTCCCAGACTCCAGAGAGGCCAGCCAAGAAAACAAGGTATCACTGTTGACTTCCGGTCACGTGTGTGGACGGGGAATGGGTTTAACAGGGATGGGCTGTTGGGCTCTCTGTTGACTCTGACTCAGAGTCAAGCCCTAGAAGAGCAGCCGAGCGAGCGAGCGAGCGCCTGCTGCAGTTGCTGCCCTGTTGTGCAGTCTGAGCACACTGATGGTTGGGCTCCTGCTCCATCCCTACCCCAGTGAGAGTGGTGCAGAGTGGATGGGTCAGCAGGGAGCCTGGGCCCTGGCCCCGCTCACTCTTCACTGGAGCTCGGCTCCTGGGGGATCAGGTCTGTCTGTCTGGACCTGCCTGCCACCCAGCCTTTTTGATGTTTTCACCTGTCACGGGCCTGCTACCTCACCTGCTCCACTCCTAGCTCCCCGCACTAACCCACTGCTAGAGCCTGAAGATGCGGTCTGGGGCCCTGGACTTGGCAGGCTCTGAGTAAGGCTTTGCAGATTCCTATTCTGTATTTAATTAAAGACCAGTTGCTCGTGGCCTCTGTCAACTGCCCACCTTCATTTCTACAAGAACTGTGACATGTGACTTGCTGAGACCTAGAGCCTTGGTCTCTCTAGACTTTGGCCATGTGTGAGGGAGGGAGGTGCTTTGCAGTCCAAGTAGTGTTCCCAAACAAAATCTAGCCTTTTCACAATCCCCACAGAGAGGAGGAGCCATGCCCCCATTCCAGTTCTTCAGCTCCCTTGGTAGCAGACAAGGAGTCCCCAGGAGAAAAGGGTAAGTGGAGAAGCCATGTGGGCTGAGGGTGGTCTGCAGTGGAAGTGGAATAGCACCGTTGAGTTGACAGAGCATCGATCTATCTGGGGCCCGGAAGATGGCCTTGCCCTTACTGGGTCCTTAGTGTGGGAAGGGAGAAAGGCAGACAGTCCAGTGCAGAATGTGAGGACTGGCAGGTGATGAGCTCATGTGGGGCTCTGGGTCACAGAAGCATTCCAGAAGCAGTTGTGTGCACCTTTGGAATGACATTGCAGATAGGCCAACAAACCTGTGTTTGTCTGTAGTTACAGATGCAGCCACTGGGAAGCAGCAGAACTCTTGGACTTCCCCCCCCACGCCTGGCAACTCTGGGCAACGCAAACGCAAGGTGCAGTTGCTGCCCTCCCGGCGAGGGGACCAGCTCACCCTGGTATGTCTTGTCCCTCAGCTCTTTTAGACTCAGGAGGGCTGGGAGCAGGTTTCTTCCGCTTCTGGGGGTCAGCCTAACCTGTCCGTTCTCTTGAGCAGCCTCCACCCCCCGAGCTTGGCTATTCCATCACTGCCGAAGACCTAGACATGGAGAGGAGAGCCTCACTGCAGTGGTTTAACAAGGTCTTGGAGGACAAGATGGGTAAGGATGTGGGGCCGAGCGCAGTGTGCTCCCGAGGGGCTCTGGGCTTCGTGTCAGAGGGTCTCCTTGGAAGAGAAGTGCTAGAACACTTGACTTTCCTTTTGAGTCTCCTCTCTCCCAGGCTGTCTTCCGATTCAGAACTCTGCTTCAGCCTCCCGAGTGCCACCACAGCCAGCTCTTGAATTTTTTGTCCCCTCATTTCACCAGGAGTCTTATTACCAATAGCTGTCACCAGCACTGTTCCACAGGACCTGGAAGTCTTGTTTTGGTTGTGTAAATGATGTTACTGTCTGGCCGCAGGTGGCCTCAGCCTCCCGGTCCTCCTGCGCACACTCCAGCACAGGCCATGTCCCACCCCCACCCTCCAGCTTTTGTTCCTTCTTCTCTGGGAACCTGCTTGGGTCTTCACTGAGGCCTGCAGTCCAGGGTGCCACCTGGGAGGTTAGGGAAACATTTCTGAACAAGCTTTTGGGCTCTGAGCTTCCTGTACCTCTGCTCTGGAACTCCCACGCTAGAAGATTGTCTCTCCTCCTCAGATGATGCGTCCACCGCGGCCAATGAACCCCCACCTGCTGCCAATCCTCCTTTCACATTTACCCCGCCTGCTGTGGCTCCTGCTGCCTCCCCAGCCTCCCTCCCAGCTCCTAGCTCTAACCCACTGTTGGAGAGCTTGAAGAAGATGCAGGAGTCTCCAGCCCCACCATCCTCAGGTAAGCAGAGCACTCTGCCCTGTAATGACAGGCTTTTGACGTGAAGGGAGTGTAGAGCCTGTTGGTTCTGTGCTTCAGAGTGCCCTGGTCTGGGAATTGGAAGGCAGGCTGTCATACCGGGTTCCTGATTCCAGGCCAGCTGCCCTAGCTGCTTTGAGCCTGGGTCATCTGTGAAAATGAGTGAGGTCTTCCTTGGGAGGTGTCTGCAGTATGACGTGATCCATCCCATAAGGTGTCCTAGCTTTCTGGATCCCAAGCCTAGAGTACCTGAAGTCCCTTTCTCTCTGGGTAAGGCTGGTGAGCCTTGCCAGCTGGTACCTTCATGCTGTCGCACATGGACATACCTGTATGCTGTAGCTGTGCTTCTCACTGGCGTGCAGCCATGGGGATGCTGCTCGCTCGCTCGCTCTCGGGCTCAGACAGAGACTCCCTTGCTGGGTTGGTAAACATGGTGGGTCTGTGTTAGATGACTAGGCCCAGGTAGGTAAGTAAGTAGACATCAGAGTTGTGCTAATGGCCTTTTCTTTCCTTCATGAATCACACTTTGCGGCCCCCATTAGGCTCCCCTGCTTTCTTCCTTCTGTCTTTCCTGGAGTCTGGGGTAGAAATAATAATGCCTTCTGGAGTCCTGTGCAGTGGTGGTACTGGAGGATACGAGCATGCTGAGTGCCACCTGCACACCCCCTCAGAACTCACCTCGCTTCCTCTTCTTCCTTCGCAGAACCTGCTGCGGCAGCAACTACTACAGCCCCTTCGCCTCCGAAGACCCCTAGCCTCCTGACCCCTCTTGTCTCACCACTGACAGGGCCGTTGGCCAGCACCTCCTCAGACTCTAAACCTACAGCCGCCTTCCTGGGGCTGGCCCCTTCTGCATCTGCAACACCACTCACTGATAGCAAGTCCCCTGGAGTCCCTCAGGCTGAGCAGCCTGTCAGCACCCCAGCCTCCTCGGCTCCATCCCCCACCCCAAAGCCCAGCATGCTGTTCGGGATGCTGAGCCCACCCGCCACTTCCTCCCTTGCCACGCCTGGCCCAGCTTGTGCTTCTCCCATGTTTAAGCCCATTTTCATGGCCACCCCCAAGAGTGAGAGCGAGAGCCCCTTGCCGTCCAGCTCCTCAGCCGCCACCACGACTCCGCCCAGCACCACCCTCGCCACCACAGCCAGTACCACAGCCCCCACTTTCAAGCCCATTTTTGACAGCGTGGAGCCGTTTACAGCCATGCCCCTGTCAGCCCCCTTCTCCCTGAAGCAGACGACTGCTGCAGCCACCACTACAGCCACCCCATCCCCTCTCTTCACTGGCCTGGCCACTGCCACCTCCACAGCGGCCTCTGGCACCACAGCCTCTGCCTCAAAGCTTGTGTTTGGCTTTGGAGTGACCACTGTGGCCAGCAGTGCCAGCAGTACAGTAACCTCCACCTCGCAGACACTTCTTTTCGGGGGAGCGCCCCCTGTCACTGCTGCCAGTTCTGCCCCGGCCCTGTCCTCCATCTTCCAGTTTGGCAAGCCCCCTGCCGCAGCAGCGTCTGCAGCCGGCACCTCCTTCAGCCAGCCCCTTGCCAGCTCTGCCCAGTCAGTGGCCAGCGGCAGCGGCACTGGTGGCTTCGGTGGCTTTGGCAGCACCCTCACCACCTCCACCTCAGCCCCTGCCACCAGCAGCCAGCCCACACTGACCTTCAGTAGCACGGTCACCCCCACCTTCAACATTCCCTTTAGCTCTGGTGCCAAGCCTGCGCCGCCAGCCTACCCTGGAGCTGCCCCACAGCCCACGTTTGGAGCCACTGACGGGGCCAGCAAGCCAGCACTTGCCCCAAGTTTTGGCAGCTCTTTCACTTTTGGCAACTCTGTGGCCTCGGCCCCATCGGCAGCCCCGGCACCGGCCACCTTCGGCAGCGCTGCACAACCGGCTTTCGGCGGATTGAAAGCCACAGCCTCCACCTTTGGCACCCCTGCCAGCACGCAGCCAGCTTTCGGGAACACCACGTCCGTGTTCTCCTTTGGTTCAGCCACCACCTCTGGCTTTGGTGCCACCACGCAGACCACCAACAGTGGGAGCAGCAGCTCATTATTTGGCAGCTCTACTCCAGCCCCGTTCACATTCGGTGGCTCAGCGGCTCCTTCTGGCAGTGGAGGCTTTGGGCTTGGTGCTACTCCGGGCACCAGCTCCACCTCTGGAACTTTCAGCTTTGGATCTGGACCGAGCGGGACCACGGGCACCACCACCTCTTTTGGGGGAAGCCTGAGTCAGAACACCCTGGGCACACCCAGCCAGAGCTCACCCTTTGCCTTCAATGCGGGCAGTGCGTCTGAAAGCAAGCCTGTGTTTGGAGGTAAGACGGGACCGTGGGAAGACTTGGTGCAGAACAGCCAGCAAGTGCGTTACAGGCCTGCTGGCAGTCCGAGCTCCTTAGGGATGGAGGGCCCCTGCGCAGCCAATAACGGTTCTGGAGGGCTGGAGTGCCTAAGACCTGTTCCCAGGGAGGACCCAAACTCAGTTCTAGCACCCACACCAGTGGCTGTCACCTGCCTATAGATGCGGCTCCAAGGGATCTGATGCCGCTTTCTGGCCTCCACAGGCACTACACTTGTGCACATACCTACGTACACACACACATCGTTTTTAAACCTGAAAAGATGCGTGTGTATGGGTGTTTTGATGCATGTATGCCTGTGTGCCATATGCATGCTGGTGCCCACAGCAGCCACAAGAGGGTGTTGGGTCTCCTGGGACTTGAGAACTAGGAATTGAACCTAGGTTCTCTGGAACCATTGAGCTCTCTCTCCAGCCCCATTAAAAAACAAAAATCCTAATGCCTTTGAGGAAGGAATGAATGGAAGGGAAGAATGTTTGTGGTTATGGGTTTGTATAAATATGTGTACAGCCACATCCAGCTTTTATTTTATATGGTTACTCAGCATACACAGCAAGCACGTTGAACTCCCAGCCGTCTCCCCAGCCCATTCTAACTTACTATTGTGTGTCTCTATGTGAGAGACCGCTTCCGAGTAACTCAGTAACGCTGCCCTCAAACTCCAGATCTTCATACCCGAGCTTCCTGACCGCCATGGTAGTAGAGAGCCATGCAGGCAGCAGGGGAGGGGAGGGGGCACAGCACAGAAGCAGGAACGGTGGGCTCGGGAGCAGAGGACAGGCAAGACTGCTCCTAGCCAGGCTTCATTGTTTGCGTTTTAAATATCCAGGGAAGTCACAATAGAATTTCAAGCTGAAGGGTGAAGAGATCTTGTTTGCTGTGTGCAGGGTGAATTTTGGCCCTAAGAGCTGCTGATTTCTTTGGTAAATAATGTAGAAGCTCTTGGAGAAGTGGGGAGGCGGGAGGCAGGTCTGTTGAGTGAGTCATCTAGAGCAGTGAGAAAAGGGATAGAACCAGAGAAAGTGGACCATTTGCCAGGCGGTTGGTTCATAGGTGGAAACGGGATGACGAGTTCACGCAGCCTCCGGAATAAGCAGGTGGACAGGGCTGGGAAGATGGCTGAGCAGTCAGTGCTTGCCACTTAGTGTGAGGATCTGAGTTTGGTCCCAGTGCTCAATAGCTAGGTGAGGCCGTGTGTGCCTGTAATCCAGTGCTGAGTGTGGAGGTGGGCAGATCCTATGGACTTGTTGTCCAGTCTAGCCAAAATAGCCAGCTCCAGGCCGGTGAGAGACTCTGGAATGTGAGCGTCTGACTTTTATACACTTCCATGAATGAGTGGTAGGCACACCAGTGCAAATACACACACGAGACGATAACACACGGGGAGAGTTTGCATGGGTGCTTTGGCACCAAAGGATTATGGGCCTTTTCTCACTAGTGGTGAAGTCACTTAAGAATGGTGATGGGCAGGGTGATGGTTCAGGGTCCTTTGTGGGGGAAAAGGAATGATTGACAGGTGACATTGCAAAGGACCAGGACTATTTATAAGAGCCTGGTGATCCAGACCAAATCAGTAGTTGGGCTGGGTGTGGTGTGCATGCCTGGTATCCCAGCACTTAGGCTTGGACAGGAGGTTGGAGAGTTCCAGGCCTATATAGCTATAGGCTATGGGCTATATAGCAGACTCAATCTCAAAAATAGTAAAACAGAAGAATTGGGTGTCTGAGGTAGGAGGGGTGAGAAGTGGTCTGGAAGCAGCATCAGAGCAGGGCAGCCCTGAGATAATTGCACAGGCAGAGCAGGAGCCATTCCCAGAAGGCATCCTGGAAGGGTTCACAGCCCTGCACGGTGAGTGTGAGGGAAGGCAGGGAACCAGGGAGAAGAGAGAGGCAGGGCAGGCTTAACCTGACCTCCGGCTGCACTTGTACATGGAGGGTGGCAGAGGCCGGCTTCCTCGGCACTGGGTGCTGAGGACCGGTCTGACACCTGCCCAGTCTCTGTAGTTCTTCTGTCTCTCCCATCTAGGCACAGCCACACCCACCTTTGGGCAGAGTGCCCCTGCCCCTGGAGTAGGCACCGCAGGCAGCAGCCTCTCATTCGGGGCCTCCTCAACACCTGCCCAAGGCTTTGTTGGAGTTGGAGCTTTCGGTAAGCAGCCAGTCTGTTGCCAGCATGACCCCCCTATCCCTTGGATCACGAGTGATCATGAGGAGAGCAGGTTGCTGGCCCTCGGGGTCTGGGGGAGTTGGACAGTAGAGTTGAGCCTTCTCAGGAAACTCAAGCATTTAGGAAGCCAGGTACTGGTGTTTTTTGTTTTGTTTTGTCTTGCAAAGGTTTATTTTTATGCGCATTGGTGTTTTTCCTGCATGTTTATGATGGGTTCCCACCAAGGACTATTGAGAGTTCCCAACAGCTTCAGAAGCCCTGGTGGAACACCTATGCTTCTGCAGTTGACCCGACTTCCCAGAGCAAGGCACAGGCACGTTGTCTGTGGCAGCAGCTGCCCTGATGAGCTCTTGTCAACTCTTTCCAGGATCAGCGGCCCCTTCGTTTTCCATTGGCGCGGGATCCAAGACCCCGGGGGCGCGACAGCGACTTCAGGCCCGAAGGCAGCACACCCGCAAGAAGTAGCCTGCTTCCTGTCTCCACTCCCCCATCCCTTCCCCAAATCTGGACCTCAGCACTGCTAGGAAGAGCCTCTGACCCTTCGAATTCCATAGCAACCCAGCCCGTCACCAGGGCAGAAGCGGCAGCCTGGCCCTTTCTGTTCTAGAGAAAGTGGGTGCCCCAGGGAGGGGCAGAAGCCCGATACTTGACTTGAACAGTCACTGGTGAGGCTGGAGAACTGGAGAAACATCTGTACATATTGTCCTTGCTGCCCCAGCGCTTGTTTAGTATGTAGCCTAGGCGGCCTCCCCCTTTCCTTGAGCACCCTCTCTGCTAGAGGGTGCGTGGGACCCACTGGGACCCCGGTACACATCAGGTGGATTGGGGGAACGGAATGTCCCCGAGCTTTGCCTGCTTGGCTTGGCCGTAAGAAGTGGTCTCTTCCTCTGGTCCCTTCAGGGTCTCTCCTCATTTCTTGCTGCTTTGCCCCTCCCCAGACCGCTGAGATTCAGTCCTTTGAAATGGCAGTGAATCTTGCTTTGCCTTGGAGACCCCAGTGGGCACTGCTCGCCTCTTCTGCCAAGTCTGCTTCATCTCCAGCCCTCTGCCAGTCCAGCCTCCAAAAGGTTGGTGGCTCAAGACAGCCTGGCAGAGGCAGGGGAGAAGTCTGCTCCGGAAGTCCCGGGGTAGGCAGACTGCCCACCACCGCTTCTAGTTGCCTCTTCACCTGCCCGCCACCCCACGGGCCTCTTTGCCTCTTCGGGATTGTATTTTCCAAGCCTTGTACTGTGTTTGTCTGATGTTAATGTGTGTTGCTCCTTGAATCGAGTTTGGAGGAAGAATTGAATTGTATGTGTGGCGGCATGTTGGTAATGCCGGACTTAATGTCGCCTGGGCCCTCCTGGGCCTAGCTAATTGAATGCTGAAAGTGGCACCGCGTGACAGCCCCAGCGCTGACTCCTGAATTCTCAATAGTGTTTTGACTTAAGGGCTGGCAGCCCAGGGGATGGAGCCTGTGGGAGCAGACTTCCTTCCTTGCGTGTCCTCCCCCACAGCACGCCCCAGGCAAGGGCGGCCTCTGCCTGTGTTTGGAGCTGTGATGAATGGACTACACCTTAGTTGTTTTCCCAAAAGGTCCTTCCAGCCTGTCTCTTTCCTTCCAGAAACCACACCCTTAGGCCCCAGAGCCTGGCTGCCATGCCCATCCTCTTTGGGAGAAGTATGAATGCGTGTGTCTAAATTAAAAGAAAAAAATATTTAAACGTTTTTTAACAAAATAAAAATTTATTTTTGTATTTAAGCTAAATTGCCTTTTAAATTCCTTCAAGCTTGGTTCACTGAGGTGGTTAAGTATAAATGCTATTGAATAGTAGGAATTAGCTGTATAGTTAGTTCTGCCTGTGTGAAGGAGGGGCTCGTGGCTGTCCCCGGCAGCTCTCCTAAGGGGGCAGAGCTCCTTCTGGACATGTCGTATAAGTGTAATTCTTACTTTATGAACAATGTGATGTAGCTGTAACTGGTTCCTTCCCTTTGTGACTGACAGAGGTTAGGCTGGGTTGTGTGGAGCTGGGGAACTGGACCTCAAGTCCCAATTGCCTGTGAGGATGGGTGGGGTCTGCACAGGAAGCCTCTACCTGTGCCTCAGGTAAGGAAGGGGCCTCCCTGCAATTCAGTCTGAGCTAATTACCTCAGCTCCACAGCAGGCCTGCATCCAGGGCCCCTGAAGAGGCGTCCTGGCATAGCCTCGGTGTGTGAGCACATTTGTCCGTGCTCATGCTGGACGGGGACAGGGAGGCTGGGGCTTCCCACCACAGACTGAGTTCCTGTGAGCGTAGCTGAGATTTTTAGTATGAATGTGAGATT
>CABHPH010077801.1:0-15205 GCA_902168325.1 Peromyscus nudipes
AGAGATTTGTCCTGACTGTGGGCACGGTAGGAAAACTCTAGCTACAATATAGTCCTATGCCAATATACACAATTCAAATATTAGTTAACAAATAGATTTCAATGAATTTACATTGTTGTGCTATTTCCATATGTAGAAACAACCAAATGTGACTAAGGCTAGAGACCATGGTGAGACTTGCTTTATAATCTGATAACTCAATTTCACTGTAAAATTCACTGTCCTGGTAGGTGTAAGGTAGGCATCATAAATCTGGGCTCATTCTTCTCAAGCCCCTGCCTATGAAAAGAAAAAGAATGATGTTCTCTGTTTCTGAGGACTCACTGAACATTTTCAAGACTGCTGCTGTGCGGAACAATGATTCTTATTTTCACAGTTTGTTTAATTTACCAAAACTATCTATAGTTTTGCAGAAAAAAGTACTTATTCTCTGAAATTTTCTTTAAAAATTAATATTGTCATAACTATACATTACAGCATCTGCCATTTCTCTAGTCTTCTATAAACATCTGTTTTTATTTGGCAATTTTTTTCTTTTAGCCACATAAGCTTAAAATACAGGACTTTTCTAATGATTGCCAGAAAATTAGTACTGAAAGGCTTTTAGTGAACTAAGTATTTGGGGACATCAGAATAAATTAAATTATTGTTGAATCATGGAATCACTAAGTAAACTGTTACTGATAAAACCATATGTTCTGTACATACTTAATTGAACAAGAAATTCCTAGGTTACAAACTCCCTGAGAGCTGCCTTTACTTTGCATATTCTGCAAGGGAATTAATACAATTTTTTAAATTAAGAATTTTTTTTCATTTACACACCAATCAGAGATTCCCCCTCTTCCCTTCTTCTGCCCCTCAGCCTTCACCCACAACCGACACCTCCATTCCCCCCCACAAGAAGGCCAGGCCTCCCAGGGAATGACCCATCCAGTAGAGACAAGTCCAAGTCCTTTCCCCTGCCTCAAGGGTGCATGAGGTGTCCCATCATAGGTAGTGAACTCCAAAAAGCCCCATCATGCACCAGCCCCCCAAGCAAATCAGGCTATCCATTTGTCTTGCCATGCAGAGGGCCTAGTCCAGTCCCATGCAGGCTCCATAGTCACTGATCCAACTTTCATGATCTCCTACTAGTTTGGTTTGATCATCTCTGCAGGTTTCCCCATCATGATCCTGATGCATTTGCTCATAGAATCCCTCTTCTCTCTCCAACTGGACTCCTGAAGCTCTGCCTGGTGTTTGGCTGTGGATCTCTGCATCTGCCTCCATCAGTCATTGGAAAAAAGCTCTGTGATGAGATTAGTACACTTTTAACATATGAAAGATGATAGTACCTCCTTTGATGCAGCATATTATTCATCTCTAATTTTAATGACCGCCTTGAGTTTCTGTTATAATTGCATCATTTTTCAAAATGTTTCAGATCTTTCACATGTCTAAGTCAAGAACAAATAATGAAAACTTCCTTTTTGTCTGTTTCTTAAGCCTCTATTTCCCTAAACATTTTTATGAGTAACTCTATCAATATTTTAAAAATAAAAGTTTCCTTTAATATTAGGAGAACTGTCTCAGATTCCTACTACAAACCATATGGGAAAAGAAAGATCAGATTCTCTGTGGGTCTGAATATTTGGGGGTGTAGAAAGATTGTTGAAAGGACATTTTTGTACTGATGGTTAGCCTGTCAACACTAATCTTGGTTTGGAGGGCTCTTACCAAACCTCCTGCTGGACAAAGGTCACTTTTGTTTCATTTCCCCAAACACAGATAACAACACAGGCCATAGGGAGCTTGTTTATTTGATTTTCTGAAAGTTGAAACAATACTAGAAATAATTTTATGAATGCAAAACAGAATCAACTTGGAATAGAAGTGAAATGCCTCCAAGTGATTTGTCCTCAGTGTCACTGAAATCTGGATGGCTACATGCACTTCACCAATGCTCTATCTCCCTCTCTCTGAGGGCCATGTTTTCTTGTCTTCATATTGTCAATTTATTTCAAGTGCTCTACAGAATCTCAGGTGTGATTATATAGAGATGTAAGAGTTTTCTTGGGCTTCAAAATGTGTCACTGATAAATCTCAGAACATTAACCTTATATCAAGAGATATATAGTGAAGATAATTATTCTCAGAACAGCTATCATTCTCCTTGTACAGAGCTACCTGAAGAAAATATAAACAATTGCTTCAAACAATATGTTTCCTACTTTGCTAACTAAAGATTTACACTCACCTATAGCACTTAATATTCCCATTAACTCAAACAGGGCTGGAACCTGTAGGTAAGAACAGAAACAAAGGCTTTAGTGGGATGCTGCTTACTGGCTTGCTCTTCATGTCCTTTCAGCCTGATTTTATATAGAACTGAAGATAACCAGTCCAGCAGTGGCAACATCCACCATGTCCTGGGAACCTCCTCATCAATCACTTATATATGAAATGTTCTACAGACTTGCCTACTGCCTGATGTTATAGAGGCATTTTCCCAGTCAATGTTGCCTACTATCAGGTGACTCTAGCTTTGTCAAGTTAATAAAAAATTGTCAGCATGATTACTACGTAAGCTTTGTGCCACCATTGCAGTAGCACATCTTGAAAGCAGGACATCTTTGCAGATTGTAGGGTTTATAACTGAATTTGTGTTTACTCTTCTCTCTTGGTACCTTGAGCACTAGTTAGTAGGGATGAAGGCTCTATTGTAGGCACCAGCTCAACTTTTTCATGTTCAATGAATTTTGTAAGTATTATCTTCAGCAATAGGGCCTTAATCTTCATTTGTGGGGAGCACTTAATAGCCTTGACAATAGCCTTGGATGATAGTGGGTTCTAGTTGGACCCTTTTTCAACTCAATTAATTATAACCCATTATCAGAACTGGTGGCTTCATTTGGTGACTATAAACCTCTAGTTAGGGGTAGGTCTCCTACATTAATTTGTGATTCTATTTATATCACTTTTATATATGTATGTATTTTAGGAAGGTTCTGTGTTAGGTTTCCATATTATCCCTCAAATGGCCTTTAGTTTTAGATAACCCTTCACATATTCCCTGTCCACCTCCAGTTTTCCCTCCCCTTCCACATTTGCACCTCCCTTTACAGTCCACTCATCCTGTCAACTCAAAGCTATCTATTCTATTTCTTCTTCCTGGGGAGACATAACCTCCTCTGCTAGCCTCTTACTCCATACTTAACCTCAGTGGTTATAGAGTTTATAGCCTGTTTCTCAAGACTTAACATCTAGCATCCATATAAAAGCAAACACATACCATATTTGTCTTTTTGAGTCTAGATTACCTCACTCTGGGTGATTTTTTTGCTAGCTTCATCCATTTACCTGTGAATTTCATTATTTCATTTTTTTAAACAGATGGCTCTTATAATCATTCTGCCCTCTCTTTTACAGTTATCCCTGAACTTTGTGCTGAGGGGCATGATATAGATGACCTATTTACTGCTGAACACTGAACAGAATTTCCATGCAAAATGAACAGTTTTGAGTTTCTTTGTTTTTCCATTTATTGCAAGACAAAACTTCTCTTTTGATAACTGAGAATTTCACTGTCCTATTGATATGACAATGAGACATTAGGGATCATTTTTATACTCTGTTTATTAGAATAGTAGTAGTCGATTCCCTTCTAGTGGCTATGACCTATCTATCTACAGGTTCTGATAGCTATGCCCAGTAAAGGCTCTATCAAGTCTTCAATCCAACCGGAAACTATTTGGTTACACCTATGATTTCTGAGTCATTGTTGTACCAGTAGACATATCTCCACAGGGCAGTTGTTATTAGTGCTCATAGGATTTGCAGCTGGGTAAGAGTGTTGAGTACCTTTCTCCTCAAGAGCATGCATAGCACCTTCCAGAACTACAAAAGCTGGCCAGACAGGATAAAGAAGCATGTCCTCTTACTTAATTTTTTTTTAATTATTACAATAACTATATCTCTCCATAGGATTGCTTACATATTTTAATTGTTTTTCTATTTGCCTATTTTGATCACTTGATTTCATAACTAACATAGAATACACACACACACACACACACGAACATTTATACATCATCAGTTCAGCATATCGATCAAGGGTAGAATACTATTAGGAAACACAAGACTCTAAGGGTATATCCCTGCCCTGCACAAAAGTATTTCATACCTCTTTCATGTTTCTTCTGCTAATGTTGACTAAAGTCTTCACTAGATGCCAGTTGTAAGTTAAATTTTAGCATAGCTACAAAGGCCCATGGCACAGTCTTTTGAGAAAATAAAATCCCTATTGGGAACCCTTAACACACACACAATCATGCACAGGACTGGGAGTTCCTGAAATTTCCTGACAGGCAAGTTTTTCTTTCAGTCTTCTCATGCTTTCAAAACACCCGCAGGAGACTGTCACTCTTAGTTTGTGGAGCATTCATCCGAGGCAGAAATAACTTATGTATTAAGAGATGAGGGCTTTATGGTCCCAAAGCTTCTCTGTATAGACAGTGTACCTGCAAACCAAAGAAGAAGAAGAAGAGAGAGAGACAGAGACAGAGACAGAGACAGAGAGACAGAGAGAGACAGAGAGAGACAGAGAGAGAAAAGGAAGAAAAGTGTGTGAAACATTTAAATAGCTCATGAAATCCTGGGCTTAATGTACACTGATTTAAGTATCAAATGTCTATATACATGTTCTTTTGGGTGTAGATACATAGAGCATAGACGTTTTATAACACAGTTATGGACTGCAGTTGACATACGCTCTACACTCGTAAAGCATTTCTTCATGTATTTATTCCTTGACTACATATTTATGATGCTTTATATGTGGCATTACCTCTGAGAGCTGAGTGTTTACGATGCTGTTTCCCCAACACATCCTCTACACACTCACAGTGCTCCTCTCCTTCTAATAGTATCCCTTGAAAACAAATTGAGCGGCAGTCTTCCAACTGTCAAAACGGCTCATCGCTGCTCACACCCCTCTCAGGCCTGCCAAACAGTCCAGTGCTGCTCTCCAGGTGACTGCTTGATTGACTCTCAGGAGTAGCTGATTGATAAGGATTTCAAACCAAAGCATACACTTTGCTTTGTTTCTTTCCTTGCTGGATGGCTACCGGAAAACAGTCAAGCATCTTAACTATTTAAACTTTTTTGTATTCAGTTAGATCCAAGAAAGTAGAAAGTGATATTGGTCAGAGGTTTAATTTTTACAGCAAATTATTTTCTATTTGTTAATTCCTTAACATATAACATCTTATATGTCTATCGTTATCAATCTTTAATTTGCCTGAAGTTATTTTAGTACCCTCATTAGCAACTTATTTTTCCCAGCAACACTGAAATTATTGATTCTCTATGGACGAAAGAGAGCATTTTGGAGACTTAGCCCAAGAGACCCGGAAGAAGTGTGTGGAAGGGAGGACATTAGTTTAATTCATCTTTTTATCCTTATCTCAACCAACAATTCTGATATATTATTTATGTCTCATCTCAAATAATAGGCTTCCATAACTAATCTATATAAACCTGGCTTACATAAAAGTACATGTTTGTTATATAAGAAATGCCATTCCTTCTTTTTGTTTGCTATCTCCTATAAAATGAGAGAATCAATAAGTTATTATATGATTACTGTAGAGATTAAATATAAAATTTCAAAAACATTCAGGATAGTGTCTGACATTTGCTTTACAATCATTATTTACATACTCATGCTTGACAGACATTTATATCTCTAAATTATCAACATGAAGAAATTGAATTTTTCTGAAGGCTGAACATGAATATTTTGCCTTCATTTACCCTTAGCTTTTAGTATACTGTGCTAGGTTAGAATAAGTAAAGGGAAAGGAACGATTGTCATATTATATGGTTTCCTCAACATAAAAAAAATAAATGGAAACAAGTTTATTGCTTTATGTTTAAATTGCTCACCTCCATAAAACTTTGCTTAACTTCAGAATGATTTTCCAATTATGTGTGCATGTCCTTCTGAACATATTGATGCTCTTTGTTTCACGTAGATACAGCCACAAGATCCAGAGAAAATAAGCACAGGTTGACTTGGAAGTTTCTGTCTTTGGGAATTTATTTAGAAAAGCTACAATGTCATAGGGCAGGACTGCACTGAACACTGAACATGTGTTCAGAGGTGCCCTTAGCAAGATGACTGGATCATGAGGTCAAACATCCTGGGTGCATTTATCTAATTGTAATCTTCAGAAATCAGTGAGGTATTTTGTTTGTTTGTCTCTATCCCCTCCCACCCCCCAAGGCCTGGATTTCTCTGTGTAATCTGGGCTGTGTAACTTGGGCTGTAAACCAGGTTGGCCTCAAATTTAGAGATTTGCCTGCCTCTGCCACCTAAGGGCTGGGATTGGAGCCCTGGCTAAAGAGCTCATTGAGTTTTGAAGTCAGCTCTTCTGCATCCTGGATGGCATAAACTGAACAACTTTGATATGGCACATTACACACCATGACATCCTGTCTTTCCAAAGGACGTGATGATTCTGTTACTCACAGACTTAAACTTTGAAACTAAGAAACAAAATAAAAATTACATCCTTGTATGTTGATGGTGTTGGGTATATTATCACAGCAAAGGAAAACTCACAGACACATGCTTGTTAACAGGAGGGTATACAGATTTATGTGCAACTGAGAGCAAAATAATTTTGATGATCCATAGGAATAAGAAAAGGACTGTACAAATGATTGAATATTTCCTCTTTAGAAAGTGAAACAGGGCAGGAAATTTAAAGCAAGGAATTGTAATAATGGTACTATAATGATGTTTCAGTCATGAAAATACTTGCTTGGAAATTAAGTTCAGCTTCCCAGGACCCATGTAAAGACAGACTCAGTATGATGTGTCTATAACATCCGTACTTGGAGGATGGTGATGTGAATATCCCTAGAATGCAGTGGGTATTCAGACTAACTGAATTAATTAACTCTAGGTTCAGTAAATACAAGTCCTAATGAAATAAGATGGAAGGTAACCGAGAAAGGCACCCAGCATTGGCATCTGGCCTCCACACATGCACATACACATGCATATATATACCCATAGTTTGTAAAAGTAAATTGAATTCTATCTCAAATAAATGAAAAGTATAAAACACTTTTAATATTTTATTAGCTTGCACATCTACTTAAGACTGTACCACAATCATGTGTTTTTGTAGTTAAGGAGGTAGATAATTTGGAATCAGGGTACTATTATTGTTGGGTCCTCTAGAGTTCTCTTCTGGAGCTACATTTAGCTACACTCTTCAGTACAGCTTTTTGTTTCATAGAGAAGAACCTTTCTATAATGCCTCATGTTAGAATTTGTCTGTGATCCTATGAACTAATGAACTTGCACGTGACCATTCTCTACCAATGGGCTCAATATGACAACTAAAATTTTGGAGGACATAAACATGCATCCTTTGTAGGAATAGGTAAATGATGTCTTTAGACTGTTAACTTTGTGCTGTAACACAAGATATTACTATTTATAGTCTACACACTTTCTAGATTTTAAGTTATTACATTTAGTTTGGAAACATTATTTCAATTTTTCATAAGTCCATTTACATAGTGCAAGGAGCACTATGTAAACAACATGTATGAGAACATAGAACCCCAAAATATAAATGCAAGTAGTGACAAAAGTGGGCATATATTCAGTTTGCCAGCTTATACTTATATATGCATGGAGTAAGTGTTGAAAAATCCTATTTCAATAAACACATTCATTACTTTAAAACTTTCAAAGAAATCATGCAATATAACACACTATATTTAAGACTAGAGAATATTCTTGGTAGGTTTTAAGCTGTTTTTTCATTCTGCCATTGTTAAAAAATGAAGAGTTCACAGTTATGTTTGAGGCCCTGTAGAGAAGTGAAGTGTAAATACACAGGTATTCTAAGAAATATTGATAAAGAACAGCACCCTTTTATTTCATACTAACAGCATATTGTAGCCAGATAAACATGAAATCAGAGGAGGAATGTTGATTATCCCTGAAGTATAAGTGTGACCATCCATCACGATCCTTCAAGACAGGTCAACTGAGCGTAGAGTGGACAGACTTTTTGCCCCCCTCATCTTCCATCCCAATTTTTATAATTTCTGTAAATGTGTCATTGTGGGAGCCCATAGAGGCTTCCTAGTGAGAAATTACTGAGGGTTAGAGAATCTGAGTTTGCTTTACCCAGCAGGGCTGCATAATGGGATGATTTGATCACTAGCGTGGTTACCAGGTTTTTGGAAGGGTCTACACTTGGCTATACAGTATGGTTTGATCTTGCAAAGGGGAGGTCTTTTGCCTCTCCCCTTGGCGTATTACAAAAAGCCCTTTCAAATAAATGATGAGGATGTTGGATACTGACTTAGGCCCTCCTGAGGCTATCCTGTGTTTCTGCCTTTCTTCTTGTTGGCTAGGTGTCTCTGTCTATCTGTCATTTCTTAATTCCTCTCTCCTCCACCTAAGAGCCCTTCAAAAGGTGGGAGCCAGACTCCCACATGTCATTAAATTTAATTTACGTGTACATATTTAAATTCTAATTTTTGATGAGTACAATTTATGCCTCTTTTAATTTTTGAAACTGACATTTACTTATTTTCTTCTCAAATAAGTATAATAAGACTGCTTTAAAACAATGAGAACTTAAAGATAAGGTAAAGGAAAATAAAATGCCCTGTAATTTTGCCATTTTTATTGGAGTATTTTCCAATGTACAATATTCTACCTATACACCTCATGACTTTGGATACATTAAACTTTTTAGCTTTCTGTTATAATTCAAGCAAAGTTATTTTACATATCATTATACAATTGTGAGCATCTGTTGTTTCCTTATTGGGTCAATTTAGCCTTTTATAAATTCAAAATCTATATCAAATTAAAAAAACACTCTATAGTAGATTATAGATCACAAGGACTACTATAATACATATAAAATTATAAAACAATAATAATCTCATGGTGAAGACTGTAATGTAAGATACAGTTTCTGCTTCCTCAACTGAATATACTGTGTGTAGAAATGCAAAAAAATGGCCAACTCTCCTAAAGATATAGATAGAATGTAGTGCATCATTTATAGTCTTTAAAGGTGTTGGAACTTTCCAAGAACAGAAAGTAGATTCCATGTGATATGTGTGGCTCCATCAAACAAAAACAAAAACAAAAGCAAAAACAAAAAGTTCTTCAAAGAGGAAGCAATGTTCACCTGTGGATACAGAGGAATGTCACTGAGAGGGCACAGTGAAGGAAGACCCACTATGTTTTCTCCCTATGAGAGCTCATTGTATATAATCAAGGCTGCCTATCTGGCTTTTGTTTCTGCTCCTCTGTAGATGAATTTTTAAATGGTCTTATTAAATAAAAAAAAAACACGGAGCCAAATATAGGGGTGAAAGCCTTAGAGAGATCAGGGAAATAGGGAAAGCCACCAGGCAACCTTACCTCACCAACTCTGCAGCTTCCAAATGTCGTGATTTCCTGTCTATCCATGCATATATGCCTTGATGTTCTGCCATCTGATTTGCTCTCTCCACCTAGCTACATAACTTCCCTTTTCTGCCCAGCTCTGTAACTTCCTATCTCTCTATACAGACCTCCAGATCTCCATGGTTAACTAGTTTTAGAATTTAAGGCATGTGCCACCACACCTGGCTCTGTTTCCAGTGTGGTCTTGAACACACTGAGATCTTGCCTGCCTAGTGATAGGATTAAGTGCATGTGCTAACATTGTATGATTTCTGTGGTGTGGTTGACTTTTTCCTCTGATCTCCATTTATTAAAGCACGAATAAAACATCACCACACTCCTCGTTCTTTTGTATTGAGTATGTACCTAGGGTCTCACATATGCCTATGATTTATCTCTGAAGTATTCTACTATTTACCTTTAATTTTTCTTTCATTTTTGTAAATTTGAGACATGATTTCACTAAATTGCCCAGACTAAGACTCCCGTACCTTACCCACTATAATAACTAGGATTCTAGGCCTCTACTAGTGCGTAGGTTATCAAGATGATCTTGATGAAGTTTGATTTTTCCTGTCACTTGGTGAAAGGCTTTCAAATTACCCCAATGCTGTCTGAAACAAACAATAAATGAACTTTTATTCTTACATCATCTTCCTTGTGTCAAAACAATGAATCTGGTTACTAGAGAACTGAATCAAGTCACAGAGTAAAATATGTTACTAATAGCAAGATACAAATCAACTACTGAATAAATCTTGCATAAAAATGCACAATTTGCATTTTTCTTAGTGCCTTGGGTAATATAATAGAATTCTTTGAATCACACATTGAGTGTTCAAACATAAACTTATAACAAGCAATATGCCCACAATAAAAAAGAATGCATATTTAATACATAACTCTGAATCTGAAATACTATTTAAATAATTCATTTGTTTTATGTAGGTCTATTAACATCAATTATGTGAAATATTGAGATGAAATTGATCTATAGCTAATTGTCATCATTAAAAATAAATGAGGTGATAGAGTTTCATTTTGCATTTGAAAAATCAGTACACCACTTGTAGCAATTGCTAAATACTGAGGACACATATGAGATGCATGATAATTTCCAAACATAAGGTAGGCTATGTTCTGTCATTCTCTATATTTTCTGATTTTATTTAGAAAAAGAAGCATTTTATTGCATATTGAAGCTGCTGCCTCCAGTTTTGTAATAAGTCATGCATAAGCAAATAAGACTTATATAAGACTCATGACAGCTGATTTATTCATTCAAACCATATTTGTTGTTTACCTAGGATGTCTAAAATTCTCTATTAAATATTGAAATCATCCAGTTATTAGGATAAAACCAGGAATTACATTCCTGTTACTACGCTCCTCCTTAGAGCTCTAAATTTTTTCAAATAACAGATCCTGAAAACTTGCATTCTCATTGCTAAAATTAAGAGGGACTTTGCTTCTTGAGTAGAAAAAGAAAAAGAAGTGTGCTGATTCTCATCAGAAATAACTGTTATAAATGACAAATCTATCCAGTTTTATTGATAACAACAGAGCCACAGCAATGACATCTACATGTATGATATACCATGCTCACAACAGGATGCAGCTAAAAATAGTTTTAGTAAGGAATGCATTTAGAAAATCCAGCCTTCTCTGTCACTCAAGTTCATGTTGATTGCACAAAATCCCCATCAACTCTGCAGCACTTCTTCGTGAATAAAGCGACATGACACGATTTCTTCAAGATTTACCATGAATATATTTTTAACACCCATTCAAAATAAAAGATGTTAATAGTGTTGTTTGAGAAATTTATCTACATGAAAAATTTAATGGATTAAAAATATCTATGCTTAAGCCAATGGTTCAATTAAAAATTAATTAAATCCTGTGAAGCTGTGATCATGATAGGCTAATAAAACATTTTTATATCATAACAATAAAATGAAGAGCTGAGAATTCCTCATCCCTCCAAATGTTTTTGTGCTGTAAGGAGTGTAGTTACCCACAGGCATAAATAGACACAACAATGAGTGGTAATAAACAGTAGGGACCTCAATGTTGCAATGTATGAAATTGCAACACTGAATTGTTTAGTGATAAATATCCTTTCCATGAGATCTTGGGTAAAGTGTATTGGTTAGGAACACTGTCCAAATTCCCAAGGAAAGCCCTATCTTTAAATTTATTCCTAGATTTCAAATTAAATTGTGTAGTTGCTTAAATCATATAATGATATACCCATTATTTGAAATTCAGAACTGAGATGCAGAGATAAGAAATGAGAGAAAGAAAGTGAAGAGTAGGCAGCAAAGAGATAGGGGAGGGGAAGAGTTTAGAGTGAGGGGAAAAAAGAGAGAAAGGGAAAAGAATGAATGAGATAGTTTGTGTGATCTGAGAAGCAGAAACTCACAATAAAAGAATTCAGGAGTTTTATAGGGTGGCCCCATTGTATTCCTTAGAGTACTGAATGAAAAATCATTAACACAGTCCAAAAAATTAACTCACTGAGTTCTGTCCTAATAAAATGAAAATAAAAATTCTTCCCTGGTACTTAGCAGAAGCACCGGGGAAAGACATTGGGTACATTCCTTAAAACCAAATAATATTCCCATGGGGTCTTCATTTATCATGGTCTCTCTTTCCTTGTTCTCCCTTTCTGTTCTTGATTCAGCTGGCATCTTCCGCTCCCCTAAGCTTTCTTTCCCCCTGACCCTTGCCCTTTGTTACCTCCCTCCATCCCCCATGTCCAGTTTGCTCATGTAGATCTCATCCATTTCTCTGTCGTTGGGCGATCCCTGTTTCTTTCTTAGGGTCCTCTTTACTAGGTAGCCTCCCTGGAGTTGTGAGTAGCGGTCTAGTCATCCTTTGTTTTACATCTAGTATCTACCTATGAGAGAATACATACCATGTTTGTCTTTCTGAGGCTAGAGAGGTCCCAAGAAATCCACAAAGATACCTCCACAATAGACTACTGACAATGGTCCAGAGAAAGCCCGAACTGACCTACAATGATGATCGGATGGCCAAACACCCTAACTGTTGTGGTAGAACACTCATCCAATGACTGATGGAAGCAAATGCAGAGATCCACGGCCAGGCCCCAGGTGGAGCGTCAGGAGTCCAATTAGCGAGAAAGAGGAGGAATTGTATGAGCGAGAGATGTTGAGACCATGATTGGAAAAAGCACAGGGACAAATAGCCAAACTAGTGGAAACACATGAACTATGAACCAATAGCTGAGGAGCTCCCATGGAACTGGATCAGGCCCTCTGGATAAGTGAGACAGTTGATTAGCTTGAACTGTTTGGGAGGCCCCCAGGCAGTAGTAACCTGTCCTTAGTACATGAGCTGGCTTTTTGGAGCCTGGGGCCTATGCTGGGACACTTTGCTCAGCCTAGGTGAAGGGAGGAGGGGACTGGACCTGCCTGGACTGAATCTACCAGGCTGAGCTGAATCCCCAGGGTAGTCCTTGCGCTGGAGGAGATGGGAATGGGGGGTCGGTTGGGGGAGGCAGGGGAGTGGGAGGAGGGAGGACGGGGGAATCCATGGCTGATATGTAAAATTAAATTAAATTATATAATTAAAAAAATAATAAATAAAAAACCAAATAATAAGAAAACAAACAATACCTAAATTAGTACTTAAATGTCCTAACTCCAAATAAAGTTGACACGATGATTTACAAACTTACACATGAACACTAAATATACAAATATATAAACAAAGAAACACATATAAAGTTCTATATGAAGTAATGGACTAACATATAACTTAATTACAACAAAGCGATGTTACAGTATAAAGTAAACATAAGTGGATTACCATGGAGATCTGTTATATTTTTAGATACTTATTCAGTGGATCAGAGCAATGCACCCTATTATGGAAACAAAGGTAGCTGTACACTGTGCTAGCAATAAGTTCTGACTGGACTGTGAGAACTAAAGTTATCCAAAGTGTGAGCTCACATGTTCTGCCTGGTTGCTGATTGCAGCCCACTAGGGTACTGATTGCCCCAGAGAAACCTGTGAGAGTTGCAGGTCTCAGGGTCATGGCAAGGGATTTTACAACAATATTTGTGCATTTAAAAAACTGTGATAAATTAAAAAATCATAAATACAAATGAGACTGTTACTATCTTCTCAATTTTAAGTCTCCTAGAAGAGCTATTTCTATTGTATAAGGACGCCAGCCATCAATGAGATATTCTCAGAGAAGGAAATTGATGTTTAGTATTCAAGAATACTGAGTCCTGATATGAAATACTTATGACAGTGACATTTTCAAATGTTATCATTTGCAGAAAAGACAATAGAATCACAATTTACACTCTTAATGTGCATGTGTTCAACAAACAAAGCTTTAGCTTTGAAACAGTTCAATACTGAAAAAAAAAAGCAGCCATGCCTGTATCCTTTGAGGAAATTGCTAAATTCCTGTCAGCGCACACAGAGATGCCGACAGCTGTAACTACATTTCTCATTCTCCTTTACACACGGAATCACTCACTCACCCACTGTCCTTAATCTTGCTCCAGGAAAGAAATTTTATGTTTTATTTCAAGCAACCAAGTGGAATAGAAAATTACTGCTAGAGAGATGGCTCAGGAGCTAAGAGCATGCACTGCTCTCGCCCAGAACCCAGTTTCACTTCCTAGCAGGCATATCACTTGACTCACACTGCCTGTGACTCTACTTCCAAAGAATCTGAAGGCTGTGGCCTCTGGGGACAACTTCACACACCTGCACATACCCACGTAGACGCAGACATATACACATAATTACAAATAAAATAATCTTAAAAAATAAAAAAAATTCCTGCATTTTTCTACTCTAATTACTGTAGCCCATTGCTTTGGTCAGTATCCTTGTTATTATTGCTCATAGTCCTCCGGCTATTCTCAGACCTCCTTTTCTTCCAATGTCAGTTAACTTTAGAAAACCTTCCTGAGACATCTTTCCTTTGTGAAATAAGCAATCCATTATAGTTTAAATTTTTGCTCACCTATTCACCAATTTTTATAAAGCATTTTTGCATATGTGTAGGTAATATGTGCATTTATGTTTATATATACCTATTCCGAAGAATGTGGGTACACATGTACATTTGGGTGCATGTTATGGTGATCAAAACCCCAGACCTCATGCTTAAATGGCAAGCACTTCACTAGCTAAACTTCCTCCACAGCTCCTACTTTGTTACAATGTACTTTCACTGTTCAACAAATTTTAATTAACATTAAAGAAACAACTCCTCATCTGCCATAAGGAGCAAGAAGTCAAAAATGAAATATGAATTTAAAAAAGATTATCCATGAAACCAAGCATGGGGGCACAAGTCTATAATCCCACCCATTCAAGAGGCTGAGGCACCCAGATGCCAAGTTGAATACCTGCCTGAGATACAGAAAAATTTCAAGGCCAGTCTAGGAAATTTACTGATGACCTATTAGCAATAAATTAGTTATTATTCTCCAAACTCAAAGAGCTTAGAGTTGAATTGCACTAACATGGGAATATGAGTAAACTCAGTGTATAAATACGATTATTAAATATAAGTCTATTCTGTATATCCATTAAATATGTTATTCTATATTTTACATGGACTTTGGAGACTCTATCTGTTGTTTACACAATTTTTTTTGAATTTATTTTATTTTATTTTACAATATAATTCAACTTTACATATCAGCCATAGATTCCCCGTTTTCCC
>CABHPH010077801.1:26471-45465 GCA_902168325.1 Peromyscus nudipes
CTTCCTTCCTTCCTTCCTTCCTTCCTTCCTTCCTTCCTTCCTTCCTTCCTTCCTTCCTTCCTTCCATCCCTCCTTTTCCATTTACTCACGTGTCCCACACTTTTGGTGATGCCATCTGATCCAGTGTCTCTCATGCTGGGCTGAATCCTTGGGTTTCATCCAAATCCTGAAACTGATCCATTTGGAAATTATATTTTGCACATGCTCAAAATTACATATTTTAACCTGAGAAAGCAGCCCTCGCTACATCAGTTTGATCTTTTCCCAATTTCACAACTTTTAATGGGACATCAGAGGATGATAATGAAGAAAGTACAGATAAATGAATGTAGTACTAGAATAATTCAAGTTATCACAAATCATAAAGCCTTCTTGTAAGAAATTAAACATGGTAACATGGATATAAATTGTATAATTATTTCAAATATATATATATATAATCAATCCTTTTATCATTACAATTACTTGCATTCATTTTTCTTGTTCTATTTATCTTGCAACTGGTTGCATTAATTTTATTCAAATACACTTATATTTGATGAAACAAAAGGTTGAAAGCCCATAAATATTCATCATTTGTCTCTACAGCTGACTTCTCAGTCTATGAACTTCTCCTCTGTCTCACTTTAATTACTTCAAAAACATAGTTTTAAAAACAAAACATTGGCTATCAATCTCTAACTTCAGATGTGTATATCGAATCCCCACCAGATAGTTCTGCCTTTATAATACAAACTCAGTAATCAACGGCATGCTTTAACATGAACATAAAGCCAGCTAATCACATAAACCTTTACACCTTTTATCTTCATACATTTTTCTAGATGGATAATAACCTAGGCATTGTTCTAAATAATTCCTTCTATTTTGATGCTTTATATTTAGTCTATCATAGAATCTTGACAAATTCTTTGCAATTTATGCTGATTTTTACTCTTTATAATTTCTCACTAATAGATTTTTATTTTGTTATTCTGTTCTGCAAGTATAGTATAATCTCCTGGTAGATTTCTGTTTCCCATGTGGGCTCCAAAATTCTACCTGATGTAATGTGCAGAGATGTTTTAGTGGACTTCAAAGAGCCATGTATTTCATGCAGGTATGGGGGCGGGTATACTCATTCCAGCATTCAGAGGACAAGGGTAGAGTCATGAATTCAAGACCTTGTCAGAACTACATAGTGAATTCCAGGGTAAACAAAATTGTATAGTGAGTGATTATTTTATGAAACAGTGTGTGTGACTGTCTTGATACTTTAATAAATATTGTTATTTCCCTGCACTCACATCCTTCTTTATATTCTTTCAGAAGGGAATTTTCTAATTTGAAAGTATGGTGTTAGGTACCAACTTAGAACTCTCATTCTTTTTAGTTGTTTATTTTTCTTTCTGAGACTATACTATAATTACATCATTTCCCTCCCTTTCATCCCTCCAAATGCTTTCATACAGTGCTCTTTGCTCTCGTTCAAATTCATGTCTTTTGTTTGTTTGTTTGTTTGTTTTTCAAGACAGGGTTTCTCTGTGTAGCTTTGTGCCTTTCTTGGAACTCGCTTTGTAGACCATGCTGGCCTCGAACTCACAGAGATCCGCCTGCCTCTGCCTCCCGAGTACTGGGATTAAAGGCGTGCACCACCGCCGCCCGGCTCAGGTTTTTTTTTTTTTTTTTTGGTTAGTGTTATTACAACACACACACACACACACACACACACACACACACGTTCTTAAATTTAGAAGTACAACCTGCTCACTCTGTAAATTGTCAATTCTATGTTTGTTTTAAGGGCTGACCATTCCGTGAGCTCTTCCCTGAAAAGACTGTTTCTCCCCCTTTTAGCATTCTTTAGAAGCTTGTGGCCTCATGGGTATTTCCTATCCATGTTTACATGACTATTGTCCTTGTGTAGCTCATGTGTTAGGCAGTCATGTTGGTGAGAATTTATAGTTGTAGCTTCATACAGAAACCTTATTAATTTTTCTCTCTTTCAATCTTTCTACCTTCTCTTCCATAATGATTCCTGATCCATAGTTTCATTATTTGATTTGTAGATGTACAAGATTCTGGATTTTGATTGGGTAGTTTTATGTAATGATCTCTGCATGTTCTAAAGAGAAGTTTCTTTTGCAGCAATTAGTGGTAAGAATTACACTCATTCTTTTTCATTTTTTTTAACTTTTATTGAAAATAGGTATTTTTCCTCATTCGATATATTCTAATTACAATTCCCCTCCCTTTGCTCCAATCAGTTCCTCTCCAGCTCCCCTCCTTCAGGGTCTACCCCAATCTCTCTCTCATTAGTAAGTAAACAGGCTTCTAAGGGATGATAATGAGATAAAATATAATGTAATATAATAACATAAAACAAAATCTAACACACTGGGAAAGGACAAAACAAACAATAGGAAATGATCTCAAGAAAAGGCAAACAAAAGACATAGAGCTGCAGACTCACTTCTTCATACATGTCGTCCATAAAACCACTAAAATAGAAGCCATAAGATGTACAGAATGGGACTGTATGGTAAAAAAGAGAGAAAATAAATGAATAAATTATATTTACATATAACAGAAAATAAAAATAAAAAACTAAAAGAGATAAAATTAACAAAATAAGCAACGACACTATGAGATAAGAAACACTCAAAGATGCCATTGAGTATGTTTTCTATTGGCTGTCCACTCCCATGGAGAAAACTAAATTTTCATTTGCCTGTTGTTATCAGTTGAAGATAGCTTCTGGGTTAGGGACAGGGGCTTGTGTCTACTTCTCCTTTCAGCTCTAGGACCACGTCTGTGCAGACTCATGCAGGCTCTGCGCATACTGCTGCCATCTCTGTGAGTTCATCAGAGCTTTGCTCATGTTGATTTAGAAGGTCTTGTTTCGTTTGAGTCTTCTATCCTCTTCCATCAGGTTCTCTTAGCCTTGAGAAGAGAGATTTAATGAAGACATCACATTTATGGCTGGGTATTCCAAAGTCAATCATTCTATGTTTGGTTGGAAGTCACTTATTTTGTCCCAATTACTAAAGGAGGAATCTTATATTATGGTAGCTGATCAAGGCACTGATCTATAAGTATCTTAGAGTATCATTAGGAGTAATCTTATGGCTACATTTCTCTCAGAATAATAGTATTTGATTTACCCTAGGTTCCTGGGCTATCTAGTCTCACATTTTTCGCCACCCAAGCTGTGTCTGGTATAGTTCCATCTTGTAGAATGAGCCTTAAGTCTAATCAGTTACTGGATGATTATCTCACAAGTTTATGCTACTAATTTAACAGTTTATCTTGCTGGCAGGACCCCATTGTAGATCAAAGGATGTGTGGCTGTGTTGGTGTATATATTTCTCCTTTGGCAGCATGCAAAGTACCTTCCTGCAACAACAACAACAACAACAACAAAAAAACCCAACTAGCTTATAAAGGATCTATTTAGTCCCCAGCAAACTTCTCCATGTTCAGTAAGTTGTGTTATACGGTCTTTAGCAATGGGGCCCTGATGACAGTTTGTGAAAAGCAATATATAGTTTTGACAGCATCCTATGGTGTTCCCATGGGAACCCTTGAACACCACCTCATAATACATAACCCATTCCTGGTACTGGAAGCTTCATTTGGCAACAAGAAATATGCAGTTGGCTCTGTCTCCCTCATTATTTGGGAATTTTATTTAGACCAACTTCACATATGTATGTATTTTAAGAATTTGCTACTGCATTAGGTTTTCATACTACCCTTCAAATGGCCCTTAATTTTAGCTGTCTCTCCCTGTATCCTCACTTTCATCTCCCCCTTTCCTACCATTCCCCACTTGGTCTTTGGATTCTTTTCCTTGCCCCCTTATACCCATCTATCTGTAACTATCTATTGTATTTCTCTTTCCTAGAGAGATATTCTGTCCTTCCTTGGACTTTATATCTAACGGCTATGGTTCTCCAGATAGTAGTTTGGTTATCATTGACTTAACAGCTCATATTCACATAGAAGCTAAAACATGCTATATTTGTTTTTCTGGGTCTGAGCTACCTCACTCAGGATGATTATTTGTTTGCTACATCCATTTTCCTGCAGATTTCATTTTAGAAAGCTGAATAATACTCCATTGTGCAAATGTACCATGTGTTCATTATTCATTATTCTGTTGAGGGACATCTAAGTTATTTCCAATTTATGGCTATAATTGATAGCCCAACAATAAACATGGTTGAACAAGTATCCCTCAGGTAGTATGAAGCATCCTTTAGCTTTAGGTATATGCTCAAGAGTGGTATAGCTGGATATTGAGGTAGATTGATTCCCATCTTTCTGAGGGAAATAGCCCAACACACTGATTTCCGTAGTGACTGTACAGGTTTGCACTCCCAGCAATAATGGATAAATGTTCCTCTTATTGCCATGGAACAATGCTTTTGTACACTGGTTTAATAAAACACAGTTTGGCCAGTAGCTAGGCAGGAAGTAGAGGCGGGATAAGCAGACAAGGAAAATTCTGGGAAGAGGAAGGCTGAGTCAGAAGACGCCAGCCTCCCTTCCAGGAAGCAGCATGTAATAGCACACAGGTAAAACCACTGAACATGTGGCAACATATAGATTAACAGAAATGGGCTGAGTTTAAATATAAGAGCTAGTCAGTGGTAAGCCTGAGCTAATGGCCGAGCAGTTTTAATTTATATAAGCTTCTGTGTGTTTACTTGGGTCTGAGTGGCTGTGGACCAGGCAGGGCATAGGAAAATTTTCAGCTACACCATATTCCACATCCTTTCCAGCAGGAGCTGCCACTTGAGTTATTGATCTTAGCTGTTCTAGTGGGTATAAGATGAAGTCTTCTTAATATTCTCGAATCCTCACAAATTAATGTAAGAATTGGTTCAGTATGGGAAAAAAAGCTTATTTACAGTCCATTCATCACGTCAGAGCATTCACACAAACTATTGTGTTTTCTGTCCTTTAAACCCTGGGTGTTCCTTATAATCTCCACAGCTATACCAGTTATTTTAACATATATTCCTTTTACCATAGAAGTTGCAGTGGTTTAGAATTTCTTTGTGGAAATTTCATTTGCATCCATTACTGAATTATATAAAGATAACGAATCATTTTGTCCAAAAAAATTGACAAACTTAATTAGTTATCTCTTCAGGAATTTTGCCAACATGAGCCTTTTTCCATTATCCTCTAAAAGGTGTTTGCAATGACATTATTTCTATACATCACAGTTCATGTGTGTGTGTGTGTGTGTGTGTGTGTGTGTGTGTATGCATAAGGAGTCATGGCATACTTGTAGAGGTCAAAATACAGCTTGCAGGAGTTGACATTTTTTTTGTACTATGTGGGTATCATGGATTGAACTCTGGTCCTAAGACTTAGCAACAAGTACTTTTAGCCCCTGAGCCATCTTTCTGAATGTGTAGTTTACATTATAATGTGGAATCCATATATGCTCACGTTTGTCTCTCAATCTTTGATAAAGCATCTGGCTACAAGGGCAGCCATTTTTTCATCACCCAAGTGCAAACATGTGGATAACGAAATGTCCCTCTTCAGTTCCTCACAAAACAGTGGATATATAAGACTAGCCCTTTGTTTCTATTATTTTAGTTTTTATTGTTGTTGTTAATTATCTTATTTACTGGACTTATGTAAGACTTGATATAGAAAGCTAACTCAGAAAATAGCCACTTAATAATAAGTAGGCATGGGGAAGTCACTTCTGTTTTTTTCCAAATTCTTACCTACATAGATCTGCCAAGATGGTAGATAGAGAAATACGTATATCTCTAATAAGCCACTGACTTTTCCAGTAACAAATATATATCCTCTCTCTTTATTGGGTGGTGATCCTCAACATAAATGGGATTGTGAAATAATACTCTGAAATACATAATTATAATGTTCTGAACATTCATCTGATTTATGACATGAGTATCTGTAGACAGAGTATAGATTAAAGTCAAGGAATGGAAATATGACTAAGGAAATAAAAATAAATATATTTAGGATTTAGATTTCTGCCTTATTATTCCACTATTTATTTAAATATTGCAACACAAAAATAGGAGTTTATCTAACTAAATGGACTAGGTCAAAATCAAATGATGTTATCAGCCTGTTCAGTTAATATTAATGAAGCTCACCTAGATGGATTCAGGAAGAAATAAATGCTGGCATGGGATATTTCTTCACTGCTGGCATGTCATCCAGTCAGTGACAGTACACCTTTCAGTCACTTTCATTTCTTGTTTTTGGCAATTAATTAAGAGACACCATTCATTACAAGACTATGTTAAATTCCCAAAGAAAATGTCTTTCATAAATCCTTTAAGCCACACTGAGAGTCTTTAACTGTCAAGTATTCAGAGTGCAATAAGCTGATTTTTATTAGCCTACAGAAAACTGACTCTGAAATCTTTTGCACTCCTTCTTGAAATTCTGTAGCTGAAGTTTCTCCGGTCCTGCCTGGGCCCTGCAGTCTCGTGACCTGATTATAAAATGATCACACAGAGGCTTAATATTATTTATAACTGCTCGGCCATTAGCTCAGGCCTACCACTGAATAACTCTTACACTTAAACTCATCCCATTTCTGTTAATCTATATGTTGCCATTTTTCTGTGGCTTTTCCTGTGTGCCATTACAAAATTCTCTTATATGCTATTTATGTAGTGAACAGAATTTACATTTTAAATTACTAGATAGATCTTTTTGTGTATTGGTCAAATGTCCTAAAAGAATAGAGAAACATATTAAATGGGTGGATAAAATCTTTTGTGTTTTATTTTCAATAATGAAGATAGTTTTCAAAATTAATTATTAGTGAAGACTTTATGTTAATCTGAAGTCCAGGTAAAATAAGATGATTAATAAATCCAAGTGCTTTCACAAGACCTTTTCAATACTGCATATGGACAAAAAAACAGAGAACATTTGAATACTGGCTTACACAAAATTTAAATTAAAAATTAAAAGGGCATTCAAATAATAGAGATACTTAGTTTTTATACACACATGATCATTTCAAATTATTTATACCATTCTTAAGGTATACAGTCATATTTTTATTTTTAAGATGTTTTATATTGATGTCAGGTAAGTCTAAAGATTAACCATTGTTTTAGAAGAAAATCAAAATAAAGTATTGTTCTCTATTCGCTATATTAATATTTGAAAAATATGTATCTATAAATATGAGTGAGCATTTTTCAATCATTTGAAACGGCACATGAGCAGGGAATAAGAAGCAGCAGTAAACACATTGTCTAGCATAATTAGTAAATTTCTATGGTTAATAATGTTTCTCTATAGCCTGTTTGTTTCATCAGAGGATGAGACAAAAGTTAGACTAGATCTTAACACAAAAGTAAAACAATTCTTCCCCATGGGAAAATTCAAATATCTAAAAATATAGAAAGGGAAGCAATTGTGTAAAGGGACATTGGTTCTTTTGCTTCTACAATGTATAAACTCATCACATATAAACATATATAAATCTTGTCATGGTTTACATGAAAATGGTCCTCATAAGCTCATAGAGAGTAGCATTATTTCAAGGATTAGGACATGTGGTCTTGTGGGAGCAGAGGTGGCCTTGTGGAGGAAGTGTGTTACTGGGAGTGGTATTTGAGGTTTAAGGAGCTCAAGCCAGGCCAGTGGCACACACTTTCTGCTTCTTGCTGATCCAGATGTAGAACTTTCTTTCTCATTTTTTTAATTTGAGAAAATTTTATTGAAAAGATAGTTTACTAATATATGAGCAGACATAGAAAAATCATAACAAACAAGCCACAAAGATGAGTGTAGTGTTCTGAAATAGACCACCATTGTTAATACCCCATGCTGAAGAGTTTGTTATATTTGAGGCTGATGGGCAGCAGCTCTAATCTTTGGTAGAAGTCAGAATACCATTAATTTGCAGGATGAAGTTTGAGAATAAAAACCTCCTCTTCACTCTACTCATTGCTTCCAATCTCATGGAAGCATCTGTGCAGTCAGTACATGCTGGTTTCAGAAGACTCAAAGAAAGAACACAAAGGTATCTGTTTAAAAAGGCAAAGAAAAAGCATTTACTGTACTGTTTCTATGCCCAGATTTCTGCATTCCTCACCAAAATAATCTATACAAGAGATTCTGTTGAGCCGGGCGTTGGTGGCACACGCCTTTAATCCCAGCACTCAGGAGGCAGAGTCAGGCGGATCTCTGTGAGTTCGAGGCCAGCCTGGGCTACCAAGTGAGCTCCAGGAAAGAACCCTGTCTCGAAAAACCAAAAAAAAAAGAGAGAGATTCTGTTGAAATACAGAAATCAGCAGAATATAGGCTATGTGAAAGCCAGAGATATAGCAAATTCCCATTTCAAGGACATTTTATAGAGAAGAGTCCTGACACATAGAACTCTTAGCTAACTCTCCAATACCATGTCTGTCTGCATGCTGCCATGCTTCCTACCATGATAATAGACTAAGCCTCTGAATCTATAAGCCAGCCACAAAGAAATGTTTTACTTTGTAAGAGTAACCGTAGTTATGGTGTTTCTTCACAACAATAAGAAACCCTAACTAAGACAGAAGACTATATTCTTGATTTTAAGTTTATTTACAAATTATGCATCCTTTGCACATATGATTCATTCATAAAGATGGTCACATACATATTATTATATACTTTCTTTTGACTACTTCAAATGACACTTATGTGATTTTACTATTAAGTATTAGTAAACACCTATTAGTTAGTTTGTACAAATCCATATATGCATATATTGGGGTTTTTAAATCTCATGAAATGAACTAGATTTTAGAATACAGGATTTTTACAGTTTTAATTTATTAATAATGTGCTCAGAGTCAGTCATGATGCATTAGTGTCCCATTAAAGAAAGAAATTACAGCACATCCCCTCGGTGCTGCTTAACCATAATCTAGTCAAGATTGAATTCTTCACTTCTCTCTTCCTGGGTCTCCCATCATCCCTGTCTGTCAGTTGTATGAGTCTGAATGTGTGGTGTCTGAAGCTTGTCCTGTCGATGTCCCTATGTCTGTTGACTTTTCTCTCTCCTTTATTGAACATCACAGAGAGCATCATAAAGAGATGGAGTGAGGGATACTTTATAGAGTTTTACAGGAAATTCAATAAATGATTTCAACTGATCCAGATAGCAAACAGTATTACAGATATCCTTGTCTGTCAAGCTATAGCTGTAGGTTGTTTTGTTCAACATTTATAGTAGCTATTTATTTTATAATATTGTTTTCAACATGTATTTTTTGTTTTCAGAGAATGATTATCATACCATATGTACAAACACACATGCATTATTCTAGGTCAGAGGTATGAAAGTTTACATCACTTACAGTTACTATTCTGCATTAACTTAGTTGGAAACATTGATTGCATGGGAAATCAATGATAAATACAGGTGGCTGTTACAATCTTTTTATAATAATTTAGTAAAAGAGTCTGAGTACACAGTAGAATTATAGTCTTAACTCTTAAGTAATCACATCTTATAATAATCACTCTGCCTGTCAGGTCCAACAAAAGTTTCAGTGTAATCTCAGAATGTAAGAGATAGCTATGTTCATGGTAATGCATTCCTTTTGGCTTTAGGGAGAAAATAATGTATAAGCTATTATAAAAGTGAACATGGAAAGCTTGTATTCATTCATTCATCAATATTAATAGGTATTAATTAATACTAATAAGATTCTATAGTATTAATACTACTAATCATCTATAATCTATAGTCTTTAAAAAATTATGAATTGCCACCTCCTACAAGGCATTGGGGGGAGGGCTAGGGGAGGAGGAGGGAAGACGGGGGAATCCATGGCTGATATGTGAAATTAAGTTAATTATAAAATAAAAATATAAAAAAATCATGAATTGATCTTATTATTTGGATATTTCACACAAGTTCTTGTCATAGCTCTGACCAACAAAATACTCATGATATCAATATGGGTGGCCTTGAATTTTGACACTGTTCCTGGATCTGACACCCAAGTTCTAAATTTATAGTCATATATGACCAAGCTACCTTTAATTTTTGTTTAACTTTCATTTAATATAATAAGATATACTTTGATCAATTTCATAGAAACCAAATATGGAACATTTGAGATACACACATACACACACACACACACACACACACACACACACACACACACGAATCTTAGAGTGTTATACAGCATTTCTTCCTTTTTCTTACTCACCTACTTAATCTTGTGGAATAGTTGGTTTTATTTTCTGAAATATTTTGATATGATAATTCCAATGAATGGATAAGGCCACTAATGAAATTTTCATAAAGTGTCAAAACGCATGCTTCCCTTCCTCCTCCATGACCACAAGCTTGCTTCTTCCTCTTCACTGACCCTAGTCACAGTTTCTGTGACACTGAAATATCCTGTCTGTCCTTGGATAAGAACATTTTACCAGAAGTCAATTTCCTTTGGGAACATTGACTTGAGCAAAATTACTTTTTAAGAAGTACCTTAGGGCTATTTTCTATCTGCTTACACAGCAACTTTCCTGATTTCAAAAAAAAAAAAAGCACCATAAATTCAACATATTCAAAGGCAACAGAAAAAATGTATCTTCAAGTCATTTTGGTTATGTATTCTTTATTTACTGATTATGTCATATTTTGTACATTCTCCAAGGGAAACCACTAGGGTTGATATTTTCCTACTGGCTCATCTTTCAGGAAGGGTCTCCAATATCTGGAATTTATTATATTAAATTGTGACCCATCATTGTTTGTTGCTTGTTAAAGTTTGTTAGTAGAGTTTGCCAAATTTTCTTACTAGATTAAGCACAAACTGAATTTATACCCCTCTGATCATCTGCATTGCGCAGCAAAAAATATATTTTCATATAAAATTACTGTTCTCTTTGTCACAATTTTGATCACGGAAGATGACACAGTGGTATTTGCAATATCTCTATTATTTTTTTTCAAAAAATATCCCTGTACTGATAAAAAAATATCATGAATGAGGGACCTTACCAAATACAATCTTTCAATTCAAGGTCACCCTTTAAAATATTTAAGGATATAATGTAATTATGTTACCATGCCATGACTTATACTTGAAGTTAAGTTACTTCTCAAACTTTAGTGGATGTCTACAAAATAACAGCATACTATTGAATGGTTTATTCTGCTGTGTAGTGTAGATCCATTCCATATTCTTATTTTTATTTAAAAATCTGTTTTGAAATAGTTCCCCAAATTATATGCTTAATTTGTTTCAAGCCTATTTCATAATTTTTATGATTTTATATCGAGTTCCTGTCAAACAGAAACAAAATATTCCAGTGAAAGGGAAGACTGCATTCCGTTAGTTTACTATCAATATACATCACACAGAATATTAATAAGCTTATGAAAATAAAGTGTGCTCATTGGTCAAATAAGTTTTAAATATAGGGGCTGTAAGAAAACAAAGATTTTACTTTTCTGCACACTTCTCAGTATGGCCATTTCACTATTCCTATTAGGAAATAATTTCCACTTTCCCTACTTCCTAAATCTAGGTCTGATTCTCCATTTTTTCCAGAGAATATTTCTTGAGATATTATGATATTACACCTCCCTTATTTCCTTTAAGGATTTCAGGCTTAAGAGAGTTTTAACTTAAATCTGTTCAAATTTTTTTTTCATCAAGGTAGAACTTTACAATGTATGTGTAGCAGAAATCAAAAGCAACCAATTGAATCATCAATCAATTTTCTTTCATTAAACAGATTAAATCAGTTCTCTAAAACTTGACAAGATATAAATGAAGTCTTATGATTTATAGAATGCTTAAAGAAATTAGAGAAAATTAAGTCAAAAAGACAAATACACAACTAGCATGACTTTTCATGTACGTGTTGTAATTATAAAAGCTGATCTCAGAGGATTACAGGCTTCCAGCAAGATTATAGCAAAGGATTGGATTAGAGTTATGAAAATATTGTTAATTAGAAGGGATCACACAAAGTTGTATAGTATTATAGGTAGAATAGAATTTATTGCAATCATTTTATATTTTGTAAAGTACTAGACTATAGTTCATGCATATATAACATAATAAATGATAACAAATCTGATCACTACACATTGTATTCATGCAGGGATTTATAATGCTGTGCATATAATTATGAGCAATAGTATGTGTTAAAAAGTAGGAATTGGGACTCTTGCTATAGCACAGTGGTGAAGAACAAACACTTGCTGATCTTGTAGAGAACTGTGAATGGGCACACAATCATCTGTAACTCTAGTTCCAAGGTTTCCAAAACCCTCTCTGGCCTAAAAGGGCACAGGCATGTACATGGAGTGGATACTCTCATACACTTCAACTAGGTTTTAAAGCAAGAACAAGTAAATTTGAAAGCATTAGATATGAATATTTTCTGAAACAGTTGTAAATAGCATGAAGCACCAGTATATATATTTTGTATGTTTTATAAAAATGTACCATAATGTTTTAAATTATACCTTTTACAAGAAGATATGAACACTTTTTGTTTTCACTTAGACACAACCCTGTGATTAAATTCTACCATTAATTCAAAAAAGTATCCAATACTCAAATGACCATTAACAATATAAAGGAGACATTCTGAGAGCCTTACTTTGTTAATTTAATGAATTCTTGCATTATTGCAATAGTTAAATAGACACATATTCAACTCAATTTAATGTGTTTTTTTGTATAATTTCAAGCTATTCCATTTTATGTGACCTATTCCCTCTGCTTCAACAAAATTGAAAATGTATTATATTTGCTAAACATTTTCTAACACTTCTGGAACATTCCTTACTTGTAGCAGGAATCTTAAAAGGTCTTATTAATAAAATCAAACCTGAGAGCCAGGTATTGGGGTGAATGCTGGAAGATCAGAGAAGCAGAACAAGCCACAGCCACCTCACCTTGCCAATTCCTCAGCTGATCCTGTTTCCTCAGACTGGAAGCCTCTGAGTCCTCATCCAGAATGAATCTCAGCTGAACTGCTGCAAAAAGGCTAAAAGCTTAACCAGTCTCTAGTTCCTTGTCCTCACACCTTAAATACCTTTCTGCTTCCTGCCATCACTTCCTGGGATTAAAGGCATGAGTCACCATGCCTGGTTGTTTCCAGTGTGGCTTTGAACTCTAAGAGATCCAGACAGATCTCTGCCTCTGAAATGCTAGGATTAAAGGTGTGTGTGCCACCATTTTTTGGCCTCTATATCTAGTGGCTGTTCTGTTCTCTGGCCCCAGATAAGTTTATTAGGGTGCACAATACTTTGGGGAACATAATAGCACCACACTTACTCATTTGGGATTACCTCTAAAAGTATGCCAGAAACCTAGCCCTACCTACTTATGACTTCCACTTGTGTAGTATTTCATCTTTGAAGATTTCCATAATGTTCAGTCCAGCTCTTCATTGTTTTATGCTTCTTGGTTTCATATAACTTCACATAAATTACAAGTCATGAATTAAAAAAGCTCATAATTAATACATAGGTATAAAAATAAGGCAGAGTATAACACATGACTTCAGTTTCATTGTTCATCTCATTGCTATGAGTGATGTAGTCCAGAAAGAAAGGGTAGTTACAAGACATTGTTAACTAAAATGTTAACTAAAATGATAGGGTATCTAAACCTACTAGAGACCTAAAAGTTGGCAGTGATAACAAATTGTCCAATTATGTGATTTTCAAGTGATAAACTGCAGATGTATGTCACTAAAGTATAATGTCACAGCAAGAGTTCTCATAGGATAATATTTGCCTCTATTTTCACAGCAAGAAATAGCAGTCCTGGAGACTAGATGACCCATTTGTTCTTTTTTCTCTTCCAAAATATCTACGTGGTATTTCATCAGCTTCACTGTTCCAATGGAGTATATGCTTGCTTAAAATAAATGTAAATGTATTAAAATAGACCTTAAAGATACAATAGTCACATCTTGTGCTTTCAGAATGAGTGAAACCTCAGTTGGGAGAGAATGATGACCAAATGTGAAATGTACAGGCATCTTTCTATGAGGTTTATAATGTGTATAAAAGGACTTAAGATATAGTTCACTGGGAAGACAGGAGTACAGTGTTCATGAGGCTCTGGGGTTGGTTTCCAGCACCCTTCCTCCACCCCAAATTTGTACATATATTGAATTAAAAAAAAAACACAAAATTTAAAAACTTTCTAAACAGCAAAAGTGAAGGAAAGAGTAGCTCGAAGTAAGGAGGTTGTTATTAGATTCCTTGTATTGACATCACCCTGTGGTTTCTGTATCTCAATAGTAATGAATTTGAATTTGAGTTTAGATGTGATTATTAGGTTGCAGTTTTCTACCAAGAAGAAGTAAATAGAAAGACTAACACTCTCTTTTCTCTCCATCATTTCTCTGTTGAGAAGCCTGAAGTTTACTAGAATCAGCCCCTGAACTTGTGATAAAGAATTAGATGGATCCCAAATTTAAGCAGATCTCTGAAATAATAGTCACCATTCATTCTTCCTTCCAAACTTGAATGCTTGTACATGAATCAGGTCCCTGGAGCAGGATCATCTGTCATTGGGGCACAACTGTATCTCCTATGAAGTACTATATTTGATCAGGTTATATTTTGTAAATTATTTATGTATGTTTGTCAGAGTATGCAAATGGAAGGCAGAATACAACTTGGGGGAATCAGTTCTTTCCTTTTATGAGAGTTCCAGGGATTGAACTAGGGTCACTAGGCTTGAAGGCAAGCACCTTTACCTGGGTAGAAATTTTGTTGACACAGTGCCATCTCAATATCTTCAATCTTAGTTTGAACTAGTAATGATAGGAGTTTAATGTGATTCGTGGTGTTTCGCAATAGCTAAAGAGAAACTAACTATATACATCAGAAATGAAGTACTCATTTAATTAGATATATACTAACAATTTTTTCTTCTAACCCTAGAGGATAATTATATATTCAATATACTTCTTGCAAATACTGTAATTTATTTATCTGTGCATCTGTACATCTGTGCATTGTGCATGTGTGCATGTACAATTCCTCTTACTGGAAATTATTTTTTCACCCATAATATTTCTTTGCTCCGAATAGCCTCATTGCTTTTTTCACCAACACTGTGTTATATTAGCAGCTTGCTTGTCTTTTTGTTGTTGTTGTTGTTTGTTTGTTTGTTTTGAGTCAGGGAGCCACTATTTAGCCTAGACAGGACCTGTATATATCAGCTCACTTCTACCTTGTCATACTTGGGATTTCAGGCAGGCTGTATCACACACTTCTTTGTGTTACTATCTCAGTGATGTCAAGTAGATTTGGAGGTTGTTGGAAACAATAACAATGTTGTCCTATGTAGACATTCATAAAGCCAGGAAACATCCTGAGTCTGCTGCGTTGCCTTTCACACAGATGAAGTTCATGTGCTATTCTGGCTGGGTTTTTACAGGGAAGGTCTGGGAGCCATGAGCTTTAAAGCCAGCACCATGCAGTTTCAGAGCTCTGGTGCCAAGGTAACTTGCTGGAACTGAGCATGGATCATGGGATTTCTGGAAGGTTCCTCCCAAGTCCTTCTCTCTGGCAAAGACAACCTCCTTTTCATACCAACAACAGAAGGTCTTTCTGTGGTTCATGTTTCCTGCATTTGAAATCTCTTTGAATTCACTACAGCTACCAGAAGAAAACTCAGTGTTTAAAGTACTCTGTGAAAAGGTGAGATTAACCTAGGTAATTTCTCCATCTGAAGGTCAATGATTACAAGCCTCAATTCTGGCTACAGAGACTCTGCAAATCACGTGTCCATTCATAAAATCACAGAAGCAGCAGTGGTTACTTTGAGTTCCTCAAATTCAAGACCTTTTTGTCTTTTCTTGCATTATCTTTTTATTCCTTTAACCCATACTGAACAAATGCTTACTTTGTTGAAAAAAAGTACTTAGAAAATATGTAGAATTACATATGTAGATACTCCATAAAGGTAATTTTTCAAAGAATCTTTTCATACTCTGATCTATTTGGTCTTTATACTTCAGTCAAATTGATAGACAGGATAAAAGAATGTGTTTTGCAAAGGGTCCCCACAACTGCACTAGTCCTGTAAGCAGTGACTGAGCCATAGACACAGTGCACACTTACAACCCCGGCTACCAGATGACAATCCATCCCTTAGGGGCCTGCATTCAAACCAAGATGGATCTTTGGTTTTGCCTCTGAAACGCAGTCAATATATACTGTTAGGAGGCAGAGCTTATTAATTCATTTAGCTTATTAATTATTTTTGTTTTTTATCTTTGGTAATTTCATACATTTATATAACAATTTGGGTCACACTTTTACCCTCCACACTTTCTTACCCAATTCCAAATATTACTGGTTTTGTTATTATTGCTGTTGTTTATCTATTCCTTTCCTTTGTCTTTTACATTTTGTTCTAGTAACCTGTATATATTTTCTTAACTTACTAAACCTAAGTGGGAACCAGAAAACTCAATCATCTTTTTTAGTGAGAAAATGGAAACCTCATTCAGTTCCAATGTCCTGTTTTTCTGGTTTCTTCCATTGCTTTCTGAAGAACACTTATCCACATGGTCCATATATCACTGTACGACAAGGAACAGAGCTAATTAGGTGAAACATTACCTGCTCTTTAAAACTATTTTCAGGAATTTAAAGCAATAATAAAATGACTTAAATGTTTGAAAAACCAATAGTTATGTTTATCCTTATTGCAAGAGAATATAAAAACGTAACATTGTAGTTTATGAGTTTGTTCAAACACACTAGGATATCTATAACTTGACTACAGTAGCATTAACATGTTGAGAAGGAGATTTGAGGAGAACCAGTGTGGTGCAAAGCTTAATTCATATGTATCACAAATCTTCAGGAACTGAGTGATGGAAAGCATTTAACCAAATAAATAAACTTTCTCATAGGTGCAGGAAGCCAAAAACCAAAATGATGGTGATAATGGTATCTGGTGAGAGACTGTCCTCTCTAGTCTCAGAATGGTACCTTGGTCCTGTGTGCTCACATTATCAAAGGCAGAAATAATAAAGGGAAAAATACTGTGTGATGGTATTATTTAATACATTTTGGAGGCATCATTTTTATTTAAAAGTACTTGATGCTTCAGATATTTTACAGTTTCTAAGTTAGTTTCATACATAGTAAAATATTGGAAAGGTGTTAGAAAAGAATGCTTATTTCTGTTTTCTGTGCACTTAAACCTTATTAGGAAACTTACTCAGAAACCAAGGATGACAAGCTCAATAAAGTTTCCAAGGAACTTAGGTCAGCAGCCAAAGATTCATCAAGTTGCTTTCTTTGATAATACAGGAGAATGAACATAGTTTGTCATGAATGTGAGTCAAGCTCTCTACCACTGAGTCCCAGCCCCTGCCTTGCTAATCATATTATTAACAATGTGCAGCACTGATAACTTTCTTATGCATTGACATAAAGATGGACAGGCTTCCATTGATTTGTAGGGACAATTTTATTTCATACTTCTAATTCCATATACATTTTTTCATATATATTGCCACATAAACCAGGGCAAACTCAGATGCTAAATTGTTAAATTTCATGGCCAAATATTAAATAAAGCACTAGCAAAGAAATCCTTTTAGTGTAGAAGTATGAGTGCATAATAAATGAACAGGGTTTGTAGAAGCAGCAGCAATTTTAAAGAAAAGTCTTATTTAGAGATCACATAGATGAAATTCCAGCTACAAAGTTCTGTCCAGTGTATTTTATCACCCAATTGGATTCACACCAATGACAAGAGCTGTATGTTCCCAGCAAGAGATGTTCCTGTTCAAAATCTCAACTCCCTTGCACACAGTTCCTTTGGACACTTTTCAGAGTTTCTTTTGAGAATGAGGTGAGGCAAACACCTCTGGGAAAATCACTGTTCCTCACCTAGTGCAAAACTGGGAGCATCACACAGTGACAAGTTAGTTCATCGTTGTCACGTTTCAAGGCTGTTTTCCTGAAGGAAAAATGTTCTGCTGAAATGAATGCTACTTTGTTTTTCATTTGAGAAGATATATTTAAAGCTGTATCAACAAACTTAAGGAAAACTTTCAGATTTATTTCAGAGGTAATCAGGAAAGATTTGTCATATATAAGGTTTAGTGGCTATAATCAGATTTGTTATTTTCTATTTTACAACTTTTAAGACAAATTTAAAGTTTTAAGTTCTTCAAGGTTATATTTTCCAGGAAGAGCACATATTGTAACTTATTAATTAAAAATCCACTAGTAAATTATATTATAATGTTAATAATTTATTCAAATTCTATTTTATAAACAGAAGTTATTCCAATATATGAATATCTCTTGATGTTTTTATGAAAAAATTTATCCTGGTCAATTTTGAAAGTGAGAATTTTTTTTTTTAAGTTTTATTTGGAAAGTTGATGTTATTTGAAAGCTTATATCTTCTTTCTTTCTCGATATCTAATTTAAATTAATTAATTTAAAATTTTGAGATATAGCAATTGTTTACTTACAATCACAAATTCTATGCAATACTTTGATACAGTAAGATTTCAAACATATTACAGCCTCCTTGAGTAGATATTTGATTAATCTAGATTCTGACTAGCTTGCATGCATCTCACAAAAATTTAAAAATCAAAAATAAATATTTAATTCATTTAAATATTTATTTAATTTATGGAATGAAAAATACGTTATTTCCCTCTTCCCTAAAAATTTAATATTTGGTTACAGTGTTATAGGTAAAAAATAAAAAAACCACAAAAAGTAATTAATGCTGCTCTTATATTCACATGGAGAATGTTAAATATTGTGTTAAGACCTAAGAATAATATATTTTCCACGAACTTCAACATATACTTAACTATCAGTGTTTCCATCTTCATAGTATGCTCTTTGTATTTAGATGTCAGCTTAACTTGGCTGTGGAAAATAGTGTCCCAAATGGTTTCTCCTTGAATCCCCACTCCCCAACAACACACACACACACACACACACACACACACACACACA
>CABHPH010077802.1:0-16017 GCA_902168325.1 Peromyscus nudipes
GGCCAACAGCTCAACCGAATGCAACCCAGTCCTGCCGTTGGTAGAGTTGTCTGGCTATAAGAGCTGGCCAGTTGAGACTCTGTATCCTCCCTTACTAGGGATCCACACTCAAAGATTTCTGGTAGTTTCCATTACACTGGATTTCCACACCGCTCCTCAAATGGCTCCCAAGTCTAGCATTTTCTCCCCACACTCTTTCCCTCCATTTCACCTTTTCTCGCCTGATATCTCCTGCTCCCATCCCATCTGCTCCCAGTCTACCTACAAAATCTATTCTATTTTTCCTTCACAGAGAGATCCATGCATTCCCTAGACTCCCCTCCCCCATTTACCTAACCTCTCTGGGTCTACGGCTTATAGCTTGGTTATCATTTATTTAATGGCTAGTATACACTTATAAGTAAATACATGCCATATTTATCTTTCCTGTGTTACCTCACTCAGGATGATTTTTCCTAGTTGAATCCATTTACCTGAATATTTCATGATGCCATTTTTTTTAAACAGCTGAGTAATACTCCATTGTGTAAATGTACCATATTTTGTTTATCCATTCTATGGTTGAGGGGTATCTAGACTGTTTCTAGTTTCTGGCTATTATGAGTAAAGTCACAATGAAAATGGTTGAACAACTGTCCTTGTGGTAGAATGGAGACTCTTTTGGGTATATGTCCAGGGGCGGTATATCTGGATCTTGAGGTAGATCAGTTCCCAACTTACTGAGGAAACACCATGCTGATTTAAATAGTAACCGTATAAGTTTACACTCCAACCAGCAATGGAAGAGTGTTCCCCTTGCTTCACATCTTTATTAGCATGAGCTCTCACTTACTTGTGTTATTGATCTTTACCATTCTGACAGGTGTAAGATGGAATCTCAAAGTAGTTTTGATTTGCATTTCCCTGATGGCTAAGGATGTTAAGCATTTCTTTAAGTGTTTCTCAGTCATTTGAGATTTCTCTGTTGAGAATTCTCTGTTTAGATCTGTACCCCATTTTTAAATTGAATTATTTGGCTTTTTGATATCTAGTTTATTGAGTTTTTTTATATGTTTTGGATGTTAGTCCTCTATTAGATGTGGAGTTGGTAAAAAATTTTCTCATTCTCTAGGCTGCCAATTTGTCTGATTGACAGTGTCCTTTGTCCTGCAGAAGCTTTTCAGTTTCATGAGGTCCATATATTATTTGTTGATCTTCATTCTGTGTTCTATGTAGAAAGTTGTCTCTGCTCAAGGCTATTCCCCACTTTCTCTTCTATCAGGTTTGGTGTCTCTGGTTTTATGTTGAGGTCTTTGATCCACTTGAACTTGAGGTTTATGTAGGCTTTAAATATGAATCTATTTGAATTCTTCTCCATGCAACCATCCAGCTTGACCAGCATCATTTATTGAAGATAGTTTCTTTTTTTCAGTGTGCACGTCTATATTCTTTATCAAAAATAAGATCAACAAATAAGGTGTCCATAGGTGTGTTGATTTATGTCTAGGTCTACAATTCAATTGCATTGGACAATGTGTCTGTTTTTTATGCCAATACATTTTGTTTTGTTTTACTATAGCTCTGTAGTACAACTTAAAATCAGGAATGGTGATACCTCTAGTAGTTCTTTTATTGTTCAGGATTGTTTTAGCTATCCTACCCCCACCTGCCCTCCCCATATGAAGATGAGACTTGTCCTTTCAAGTATTGAAAGAATTGTGTTGGAATTTTGATAGGGATTGCACTGAATCTCTGGATTGCTTTTGGTAGGATGACCATTTTTACTGTATTAATCCTATCAATCAATGATCATGGGAAAATCTTTCCATTTTCTGATATATCCAATTTCTTTCTTCCAAGACTTGAAGTTTTTTATCATATAAGTCTTTCATTTGCTTGATTAGAGTTTCCCCAAGATATTTTGTATTATAGAGGCTATTGTAAAAGATGTTTTCCCTGGTTTCTTTCTCAATCCATTTGTTGTTTGTATATAGGAGGGATACTGAATTTTTGAGTTAATCATGTATCACTTCACTGAAGGTGTTTACTAGCTGTAGGAGTTTTCTAGTGGAATTTTTTAGGGTCACTTATGTATACTCTCATATCATCTGCAAAGAATGGTACTTTGACTTCTTCCTTTCTAATTTGTATCCCCATGATCTCCTTCACTTGTTTTATTGCTCTAGCTAAAACTTCAAGCACTAAATTGAATAGATATGGAGAGAGTGGACAACCTTGGCTTGTTCCTGATTTAAGTGGAATTGCTTTGAGTTTCTCTCCATTTAACTGGATGTTGGCTATAGGCTTGCTATACATTGCCTTTATTAGGTTTAGGTATGTCCCTTGTATTCTTAATCTCTCCAGGACTTTTATCACGAAGGAGTGTTATATTTTATCAAAGGCCCATTCTGTATCTAATGAGATGATCATGGCTTGTTTCTGTTTTTGTTTTGGTTTGTTTATATGGTGAATTCCATTCACTATTTCCATATATTGAGGCATCCTTGAGTCTCTGGGAGGGAGCCTACTTGATCATGGTAGATGATCTTTTTGATGTGTTCTTGGATTTGGTTTGTGAGTATTTTATTGAGTATTTTTGCAACAATTTCATGAGGAAATTTGTAATTTCTCTTTCTTTATTGAGTCTTTGTGTGGTTTGGGTATCAGGATAACTGTGGCCTCATAAAATGAATTGGGCAATGTTCCTTCTGTTTCTATTTTGTGGAATAATTTGAGGAATATTGACCTTAACTCTTCTTTGAAAGTCTGGTAGAATTCTGTGCTAGAACCACATGGATCTGTGCTTGGTTTGGAGACTTTTAATGACTGTTTCTATTTCACTAAGGGTTACAGGTCTAATTAATTTTTATCTGTTCTTGATTAACTTTTGAAAATAAAGTCATACCTATCAAGAAAATTATCCATTTAAACTTTTTTTTTCCAATTTGGTGGAGTTTAGGTTTTTAAAATATGTCCTTATGATTCTCTGGATTTTCTAGGTGTCTGTACTTATGTCTCCCTTTTTGTTTTGGATTTTGTTAATTTGGATATTCTCTCTCTCCCCTTTAGTTAGTTTCAATAAGGTTTTGTCTATCTTGTTGACTTTGTCAAAGAACCAACTCTTCATTTCGTTGAATCTTTGTATTGTTTTCTTTGTTTCTATTTTATTAACTTCACCCCTCACTTTTATTATTCCTGCTCTCTACTAGTCTTGGATATGCTACTTCTTTTTGGTCTACAGCTTTCAGGTATGCTGTTGGTTACTAGCATGAGATCTTTTGAACTTTTTTTTATACAGGCATTTAGAGCTACGAACTTTCCCACAGCACTGCTTTCATTGCATCCCATAAGTTTGGGCAAGCTGTGTATTCATTTCCATTGAATTCTAGAAAGTCTTTGATTTCTTTATTTCTGTCTTGCCTCATTTTTCATTCAGCAGAGTTGTTCAGTTGCCATAGTTTTGTAAACTTTCTTTTGTTTTTGTTGTTGATATCCAGCTCTGATTCATGATGATCTGATGAGAAGTCCAGGTGATGACTTCTGGGTTTGTCTTTGTTGGGTGGGTCTTTTGTTCCTTGGTTTCTATTTCCTTTCTGTTTTTTTCAAGGCTGCATCTTGCCTGTTATACTGGCCTGCTTAACTGACGTCTTCACAGGGAACACATGATTGTGTTGCAGAGCTAGCCACTGAGCATAAAGAAGTGGGTCTATGGCAGTGATTCTCAACCTGTGATCTTGATCCTTTAGGGGTGGAAGGACCCTTTCACAGGCATCACATATCAGGTATACTGCAAATCATGTATTTGCATTAGAATTCATAACAGTAACGAAATTACAGTTATGAGGTAGTAACAAAAGTAATTCTACTGTTTGGGTCACCACAACATGAGCAACTGTATTAAAGGGATGCAGCATTAAGAAGGTTGAAAACCACTGGTCTAGAGGAACAGAGATCAGAGAAGGCCTGTGGGCAGGCTACCTGATCTTCTGGCAGGTGTGGTCTGTGGGTGAGCAGGGGGTGTCCACCAACTAGGGGCTGGGACACAGAGGTGGGTGGAAGTCCAGGAGGAGATGGTTTGTGGGATCCGCAGGAGACATGGGGATGGAGAGCAGGAGGGCACACCTAGTGATTGTTGCAGCACTAAGGAGGAGACTGAGGGATTGGGTCTAGGGGAATTTAGAGACTGTAGAAGGTCCTAGGGCAGTCCACCTGCTTTTCTGGAAGGCTTGACCTGCAGTTTAGCAGGGAACATCTGCTTGAGTTGGGGCTGGGATACAGCGACCAGTGTGGGGAGGGATGTTAGGAGGGACAGTCTCTGGGATCTTCAGGAGATTTTTGGTGGGTGAGGGGTAGGGTGTGGGGGAGGGTTTGTTACAGTGCTGGGGACAAACCTGAGGGATTAGGTCGGGGAAACAGAGAGTGGAGAAGGCACATCAGTCTATTTGCTTTTCTGGCAGGCATGGCCTGTGTCACAACTGCATTTCTTAAGTCAGTTTAAGAACAAAATTCAGAGCTAGGAAACTCCAAAGGCCTCACATCCTACTGTGACTTTGTACATATTAATTGGGAAGGATCAACAATATGATCAAACTCATTATCTATCTCATTTCCTAATATAGAGTCCAAGCTTACTTCTTAGATCTGATTCTCCTACTCACGAGTGCCTTGTAGCCACCCTAGCTCTCAGATATAACGAAGAAGATATGATGTATCTCTTCTTGCAGGGCTCCTTAAAATAGGAGATTTCAGCGTCTACCAGCAAATTACTGTCTCATAGTCTGACATGCCCAAATTTAGGTGAGTCACTGAGGAAGAACATCATTGACAAGGGGGGCAGCAGTCGACATTTGACTGCAGAGCTTGGAACGAGATGAGGTGACTCTACAAACATGGGGAAGGTAGGCAGGGGTGCCCGTGACAGATGCAAAGCAGCATCTGGGATGGAGGGGCCCCTCCTCCTGTGCATTCGTTCTTCCCTTTCAGTTTTAGCATTGCTTTTTGTCTATCTGAGATGAGCCATTTTCAATATCCAGGAATACATGGAATTCCAAAGATTATAGCTGAAGGTTTTAAAAAATACATCACATGAACAGCATGCAGCCTGTTATTAAGACTATATAAATATTGCACATAAATACTGTGTGACCTAATTAAACAGTAATAAATGTTTAATCATATTTTAATGTCAAGATCAGAAAAATTATTTACATTAATATAGCTATCCCAGTAAACGAAGTCATCACAAGGAAAGGGTAATTTGTTTTTTAATATAAATGTACCTATACACATTGAAATTAAAATTGAGGTATTTTATTTTTCAATGTTCATATACATTCATGTGTATAGGTATATACACAAATGTAAGTGAGAAATAATGTGATTTATTTTTATGGAATGATTAAAGACTATCTAAAAGTAATTTCAGGAGAAGGGTTGGCATTCTTTTCAGAACAAGATAATTCCATTCTTTTCCAACGTCATCCAACAAGTAGAACCTTATCATTGAAGGATACCCTTAGTGACGTCCTGTCTATGCTGCTGGCAAGATTTAGTAGAACTGATTCATTCTCTCCAGCATGTCTGGTCCTCTGAACTCCATCCAACTGGTAGCAAGCAGAAGCTGTTATCTCACTCACTCCAACAGCCTCGCATCGAGCTGTAGTTTGCATCTTGGGAAGTAATGCTTCCAAATCCGTCTTTTATGTTACAGACTTTATTATTTTATTAATTTGTGATTATTGATTTTTATTTCTTATGTATATAATCTTATTTAGATACCTGATTTAAAATTTAACTTCACTGTTTTTTTTTCTGTTGTTTCTGTTTTTTATCCTTTAACATTTAATTGCAATTGTGATTGGAAATTGAAAAAGGCAGCAACATTCTCTGCACTACTGGGGCATTAAGGGTTCCCAGAAAGTTCTAACCCTCATTAGACTTCCTTTTAACAAGTCAGCATTTTTTAGACTGTAATTCTCTTCCTTTTCTCAGCACATTTTAATAATAGTATTAGTTTTTGCAGTTAATTTAATTAGTTTCCACTTTGAAAGGGTGATAGAATTTCCTATTACTGTGAAAGTCCTCCAACTATTATCTTTAATAAGCATTATGGACAAAGCTTGTGAATGAAATAAGAAATGCCAACTCATGTCTACCCCCACACAAATGATGTCACATGGGATTTCAGTGCATGGCCTGAGCTTTCCACTCCAGTAGCAGTTTCAAGATTAGTTGGCTAGTCCTACTTACAAATTCCAGCAGTGATATGAAGAAGTAATGTCATCTTATATCTTATTTGCATTTAGATATAAGGTAATGATGTTTATAGGGTTTTTTGGTATGCTGTAAAGTTCAGTGTCTAAGAAGTTCCCTGTTTATTAAATCAAAAATCCTAAAAAGAGTAATTTGCTTTTGTTTTTGCTTTTTTGGTTTTTGGAGCCGGGTTTTCTCTGTGTAGCCCAGGCCATCCCGGAACTCACTTTGTAGACCAGGCTGTACTTGAACTCAGGGATCCGCCTGCCTTTGCCTCCTGAGAGCTGGGATTAAAGGTGTGTGCCACCACTACCTAGCTAAAAAGAGTAATTTGAAAAAAGTTATTTAAAAATTGTTAATCTAATTAAGCAAACAAACATACTAGCATAAAATGAACCAAAGACATTTGATGTTAAAAACCAGGTGGCAGTATGAAAACAAGTCCCTCACGTGGGATGAACTCACCTCTCTATCCTTGCAACATAGAACTCTGAATTGCAAGAGGACTACCTCTGGACCGTTAACAGTAAATATTTGCATGAGCAATATGTTTCAGTAGACTGTGTGTGGAAAGCTTTTAAAGAGAAGTTTACAGTCTTGTTGGTAGAGTAATGCACACTATGTGGGAGCAGAGATGACGCATGTGGAGTTTTGTCTGTAAAGGCACCCGAGAAGTTAGACGTATTAACTTTGTTGTGGATTCCCAGGAAGATGCTGAATCGTGTGATGTTCTAAGCCTTTGTCCTAGTTATGTTATAAAATAACTTAGTATTCTCATATTGCTTTTGAAAGGTTAATCCCAGCACCCGGGAGGCTGAGGCAGGTGGATCTCTGTGAGTTCAAGGCCAGCCTGGTCTCCAAAGTGAGTTCCAGGAAAGGCACAAAGCTACACAGAGAAACCCTGTCTCGAAAAACAAACAAACAAACAAACAAAAAAAAAAGAAAAGAAAGAAGGGTTAAGAGAACAATTTCAAAGTTGATATTTACATACTAATTTAACCCTTCTTAAAATCCAAGTTAAGCCGGGCGTTGGTGGCGCACGCCTTTAATCCCAGCACTCGGGAGGCAGAGCCAGGTGGATCTCTGCGAGTTCGAGGCCAGCCTGGGCTACCAAGTGAGCTCCAGGAAAGGCGCAAAGCTACACAGAGAAACCCTGTCTCGAAAAACCAAAAAAAAAAAAAAAAAATCCAAGTTAATATAGAAACCTATACTTTAGAAGCTTCCTAAAATGCACACATGTACATATGTGAAAGACATTTGAGTGATGTTTCTCTATAACTGAGGAACAATGTTTCCCCAAGACATAATATGATATCAAATAAAAAGCCGAGGTCCAGGAATGCGTTTCCCTTTCTTGATTTATTAGTCTCATAAGACTCCTAGACATTACAGAGTATTGCCCTTGTTCTTAGTTACTCTTCAACTTGATGGCAAGATGTTATTTCTAAAGACATCATGTGCTTGAGTCATAGGGCATGAAGAAATCAAACTGGTGTGGACCTGGAAGCTTCATCGATTTTGGCTGGCTATCATAGTCCTGGAAGGTACTATGCACACTACTGGGGGAGAAAAATAATCAAGTCTTACCCAACTGTGGACCTTGTAAGCTACAGTCACTACTGTCCTGGCAAGATATGCCAGCTGGTGCAATAACGGTATGACTGTACTGAATGTAGTCACCTACTCTCTAATCAGATTTAAAGCTTGCACCCTAATATGCAACTCATGTCTGGTACCAGGTACTGGGACAAAAGCCAGGGCTGGCTAGGCTTTAGGCTCTAGGAGAAAAGCTAACACTGTATTATTCTATGGAGTTACAAAGTTTCACAAACCTAATGTGCCAATATTTGAATAAGTTCACTTTCGTTATGTCTACATTTAATCAAATTTATGCATTGATCTGTCTAACCTGAAGTCATCTGCTTTTTGTTATAGTGGATCCTCAGTTTCTAGGTTTTCTGTTTTTTCTTTTTGAGAAAGGAGTTTATTCTGGAATAGTTTTGGAAGAAATAAAATATGTTTTACTTCATTTAATAACCAGTATTGCACATGTTTTATGAATTTATATGTGTTTTTAAAGCCTTTCTCTGTATTGGATGGTATCCTGTAATAGACCAAGCTATGAATTCTGTATTTTTTTTTTTTTGGTTTTTTTTCGAGACAGGGTTTCTCTGTGTAGCTTTGCGCCTTTCCTGGCGCTCACTTGGTAGCCCAGGCTGGCCTCGAACTCACAGAGATCCGCCTGGCTCTGCCTCCCGAGTGCTGGGATTAAAGGCATGCGCCACCACCGCCCGGCTGAATTCTGTATTTTAATAAACAAAGAAGAAAAGATAACTAGCAGAGTAATATCAACAATGTAAACATGACATAGCCATTAATCCAGGATGTGCATAAAGCTATGCAACTGAAAAAAAACACTTAAACACCTGAAGAATATTTCAGAGCTTTGTGATATGGAATTCTGTTTGATTGTCTATGGCTGGGAGGTATTCTTTCTCTGAAAATCATGGAATCTACCCTGTTGTTCCATTAAGGAGTTATAAGTTGGTGTACTTTCCTTCTGACACATAGCAGTGTGGCAAACTAGCTCCCCCTTTTCAATTAATCAAAGGGTAGAAAAATCAAAGGACATAGTGCTATATTTGGTATTCAGCAAGAAAGTGAAAACACAATGTATAGTAACACTTACCCATCACTCACAGCAGATCCTGCTGCAGCTGTGCCATTAATTATGGCTCCAAGGAATTATATAACTTATAATAAGTATTTTCACTTGAGTGATTTATACTTAAATATTTGAGAAAGTAGAAAACATAAATATTAGTAAATTGCTGAGTATATTGAAAATTCTTTTGACAATTATCTTTCCAATTAATTTTGGAAACAAAACTTGTATCTTGCAGCATATGTAAGTAAAATCAACAAATGTTATGATATTAAATATTATAAAATGATTTCCTCTTAGTTCTTCTCTATAGTGTAATGCACTGTAGTCATGTACTGGAAGCTGCCATCTTTGATTCGATCCTGCCCTGCATGGAGTTGATCACACTGTGATACACCTCTCTCCAAAGAAAAATTTTAAGGCATTCCACCATTGCTTGTGCTACTATTCTAAAATACTCGTAACATGGTGAAGATACATTCTTGTTTCTAACTTTTATAGTGAAGATTTTTTTTTTCAGGGTAAAAAATTTATGAATAAGATTTATGAAACTAATGCCCATTTCTAAGGGAAATAAAATGGTCACCTGTACTGCAGTCAACAAATACAATGAACCACTTACTAGAGAAATAAAAGAGTTGGATCTTTTATGTCTCATCTAGTTACTTCTCCCTAGTTCAGTTTATTATTCCTTGTATCAGTCAGCTTTTGTTATAAAGCATCCCTTCTCCCAAGTGTACTGACAGAAAACACTTGGCTTCTATGGTTGAAGTTCATGGTTCTGTATTTGGGATGAGCAGTACATTTATTTGATTATAGCCTCCCCTGTGTTTGGTGGCCCTGCTCATGTGTCTGGTCAGCTGCCAGGTTGGCTGGCATTGATGTCCCAGATGGCCTGAAGCATGTCTGGCTGTTGTTTTCTGTGGACTGGTGTCTGTTAACTCAGGTGCTTCAGTTCTGAACATAGCAACTGGTTCTGCAGCAGGTTAATGCAGGCTTGCCTTCAAAGTGGCCACTAAACATCAGAACCACAGGAAGAAAGAAGGGTACCACACAGACTTATGCTTTTGAAGACTCTGCTTGTAAAATTTGCTCTCCCCCATTTGACTTAGAAAAGCACATGATTAAGCTTACATTTGGGTGGATAAACTAGTTCAAGACTGCAGATACCAGGCAATGGATTACTGAGCCTCTTTCGTGAGTAATTTACTTCACTTGCATCTCTTACTTTCTTCCATCTTCTTTATGTGTGTGTGTTTATTATTTTATTATTTAAAATAATTTTTAAATTTGAATAGATTCTGATCACATTCTTCCCCAACCCCCAAGTCGTTCGAGATTATCATCCCCTCTCTACCCATCCAACTTGAAGTTCTTTCTAAAAAAAAGAAAACCAATTTAACAACCCCCAAAAAAACCAAAACAAAATAAAACAATGCCCTCCCCCTCCACCAAACTGTAACCAAATAAAAATACACACACAAGCCGGGCTTTGGTGGCACAAGCCTTTAATCCCAGCACTCGGGAGGCAGAGCCAGGCGGATCTCTGTGAGTTCGAGGCCAGCCTGGGCTACCAAGTGAGCTCCAGGAAAGGCGCAAAGCTACACAGAGAAACCCTGTCTCAAAAAACCAAAAAAAAAAAAAAAAATACACACACAATAAAACTGTGGGCTGTATCATATGTTGGTAACTACTCTTGAATATGAGACCAGTCCTGGAGTGATTTGTATGCCCAGGTCATTCTAATGGAGAAAACTGATTTCCCCTCTCCCAGAAGATATAAAGGACAGTTCAGTTGTTAACCTCTACCCTAGTGGCTAGGTTTTCATTCATTCATTTTTTTAAAAATACAAGAAAATAAAATATAATAAGATAAAATAAAAACTATCACATCCAAGTTGGACAAGACAAACCAACAGAAGGAAAAGAGTCCAAGAGAAGGTACAAGAAACAGAGACCCACCCTTTTGCACACTTGGGAATCCCATAAAAACACGAAACTGGAAGCCATGCTATACACCCAGAGGCCATGGTGCCTACCTGTGCAGACCCTGTGCGTGCTCCTTCAGTCTCTGTGAGTTCATGTGTGCCTTGCTCATGGTGATTTAGAGGAACGTGTTCTCCTGGTGCTCTCCATCCTCTGCAGTCCTTACACTTTCTACCTCCTCTTTCAGATGGGTTCCCTGAACTCTGAAAGGAGGGGTTTGATGGAGACATCCCCTGTCGGGCTGTATTCCAAGGTCTCTTGCTCTCTGTGTGATGTCTGGCTGTGGCTCTGTGTTTATTATTTTTACTTCTTCCTCTCCTCTACTCTGAGTATTGAATTGTTTGGATTTTTGCCTCTGGTATCTTTGTGTAACAGAGATTGCTTTCTCATGATCCTATTCCTTTGTTCTTTCTTCCTTTTTCCTCATTCTACTGAAATCTTTTGATCCTAAAAACAGAATTTTCCCATTTAATAGCTTTGTTCTTCAATTCTAAATAGTTTTGGGAACAAACTTGAGGATCCCTTGGCAGAACTTGTTGCTAGTGACCCAAATTCTGCATTAAGGTTTTTCAATTCTAACTCTGTGGAACCTGAGTTGAGTTAATATTCGTTTGGTTCCTGAAGAACTTGGAGAAATCATGGTTAACACTGAAAAACTGATTAAGCTGCAGGTTTAGCATTTACATGAAAAAACATTGGTCACAAGAAACTTTAAAATTCATAATTGTAGTTCATTTCTAAAAGCTTTTCAGGAAACTTCAAGTAGCTTAAAAATTGGTTTCTAGTAGGGAGTAATAAATTGATTAGGGTTCTTAAGATTATTTTGTTTATATAACACCAAATGATTAAGTATTTTTTAAACAAAATTAAGAAACCAAGAAGAATATAGTATAGCATTGTGTATATGACCTAGTATGTATTTTTATTATTCCCTAAAACTAAAGGGCATTCAAAAGCATGTATAGGTGCCCATTTGTTTATGGCAACACAATAGATGTTAAGCGATGGAAAATTTCCTAACTTTAAATATAGTATTTAATTTCAAAGAAAAAAGAAATTATAACTATATATACATCATTTATGCATCAGTAAAAATACTTTATCCTCCTGTTATATTAATTGACCAGATAGTTCAATGGCAGTGTGTAGCTAGAGTTTTCCTGCCTGGCCCACAGTCAGGACAAATCTCTGTCACCGGCCAGTCCCACAGCTGCTCAGACCCAACCAAGTAAACACAGACACTTACATTGCTTACAAACTGTATGGCCGTGGCAGGCTTCTTGCTAACTGTTCTTACAGCTTAAATTAATCTATTTCTATAAATCTATACCTTGCCACATGGCTCATGGCTTACCGGCGTCTTCACATGCTTCTTATCATGGCAGCAGCTGACAGTGTCTCTCCCACTCAGCCTTCCACTTCCCAGAATTCTCCTCTCTCCTTGTCCCGCCTATACTTCCTGCCTGACCACTGGCCAATCAGTGTTTTATTTATTGACCAATCAGAGTAATTTGACATACAGACCATCCCACAGTAGCAGTGTTCCTCGTAATTTGGAATATTCTTAAACACTATCAGTTTCAACTAGTATCACTTTTACATATGAATTAAGCTGTTGTATATTTCTACATGTACTGATATATGTGATATAAAGCTAAAATTTATTAAATGCATTAGTCTAGAAGCATATAAATTTCATTATTAGAGTAATTCAAAAGAGGCAAAATATGGCAATGAAACCTTTAGCATGTGTCCAGTATACCACGACAGAGCTATTTTCACATCCCACATTCCTCCCACATGTGGCCTCAGTGCTCTTATAGTAACATAGGTAGACATTGGGATATAAAGACATTAGCTTAGACAACTGGCAACAGATACGAATAAGGACTAAGTTCTAGCTTTTAGTCATAGGACTCTGATGCTTGAAGTTGATTGACCACTGATGCTGGAATCTAGAAACACCCAGGAGAGAAACTTCTGGACATACCAGTAAAGAATTATTTAAATTAGGTAAATTGAGGTGAGAAGACTCAGTCTCTATGGGAGACATCATTTTATGCATGGAAGGTCCTGGGCTGATTACAAAGTTGAAGATGAGCTGGGCTCTAACATTGTTCCTGCCATCTTTCTGACTGTAGACACAATGTGACCAGTATTTTATAGTTTTTTTTTTTAAATAAAGAAAATGTTTTGCATGTCTTGAAAGTGTGATTTGGTGGTGACATGACATGCTATTAGTCATTCTTAATTAAGTGTAAGACTGCTAATCTTCCAATCTTAGGCCATTGGAATAGAAGAGTTATTATCTCATTTTACTGTGATCTATCATAGCACTGATTTTCAAGTCTGTTTTTATTAAAATACTTACTCAATCTCTGAAATATAGCCATAATTTAAGAAACCCATTTGGAATATATCTCTGATAATATTAGTCGCCTGTTTTTTTTTTAATCAGCCTAATTTAACAACTATAGTGTTTGAAAGGTATATAAATACATAGTTCTATAACATTTTCCCCTTTTTAAAAGCTACATTTCAAGCTGGGTGGTGGTGGCACATGCCTGTAATCTCAGCACTTGAGAGGCAGAGGCAAGTGGATTTCTGTAAGTAGTTCAAGGCCAGCCAGGTCTACAAAGTGAGTTCCAGGTCAATCAGAACTGTTATACAGAGAAACCCTGTCTTGAAAAACAAAATCAAACAAAACGAATAAGCTACATTTCCAATTTTAAAGGGAAATTACTAAATAAATGCTCCATCTGTATTTTTTAGGCAGAAGTATCTGTCCCACCAGCAACTCCCAAATACCCAGCAGATGCTTCCCAAATTACCACACAGAGCCCTACATTAATTATAAATGCTCAGCCGGTAGCTCAGGCTTATTAATAACTAGCTCTTTCACTTAAATTAGCCCATAATTCTTATCTATGTTTATCCACGTGGCTTGGTACCTTTTATCAGTACGACATGACATTCTTATCTTGCTTCCTTTGTGTCTGTCTGGTGACTCCCTAACTCTGTCCTTCCTCCTCCCAGCATTCTTAGTTTGGTTGCCCCGCCTATATTTCCTGTCTGGCTACTGACCAATCAACATTTTATTAAACCAATTCAAGTGACAAATCTTTACAGTGTACAAGAGGATTATTCCACATCAGTATTTATCTTTTGAAATCAAATGCCAGTAGCACAGAAGAGCGTAATCTATTCAGTAAAATATTGGGACCAGTCTCTATAAATTAAAGCAATATGGAAAATATGTTGTTTTCAAAAATCAAGGTTGGTGGGTTTTTTCATATTCATAATCACTTGAGTAGAGGTCATAATAGGAGACCTCTGGTGATTTCTTTAAATATTTGTTTCTATAAAAATATTTTTAGATGTTTCAAGGTTGCTTAAGCCACATTCTTGTTACTGAATTTGTCTACTTCATTCCATCTGCTTTTCTAGTTGTTAACTCATAAATGTAATAGTAGTTACTGAGAATATATTTTAAATGACAAATAAGTGCATCATGCAATTGGACAGTAGCCTCAATTTCTCCCATAACCTCAATACCTAGAGAACATATTTTTCCTATTTCTTTGTTTTATAACCCATTTGAGCATATGTGCAAGTAAGAAGGTAGATATACTGGAAATATGCTTTGGGCATTCCAAACTAAACCCAGTGCTCTGTTCCTGTGGCTAGAATTGGAGTTTATACTTCACTTACCTACCAAGCAATTCTTAGAGCAGGGGAGTCCCAGAGAGTGCACTTCGACGTAGCTGACTGTTTGATGAAGGCTAACTTAAGATGCTAGCAATAGTCATCTCATTCTTCAGAAAATCAGGTAAGACATGGGAAGAAGCTTATTTTGTTTATGCAGCTGTCAAGATCATCTTTATTGCCATAACATACAGAATTAAATTCATTTTAATTTATAAAATATTCTGAAAGGATTCCCTTGAATAACTTGTCAAATAATAATTAATGCTCATTTTCCATATCTTTCTCTGTCACTTGATAGTTCCTTGATAACTAGTAACACTAAAATTAATGACCACTGCTTATTAGTGTTAATTTACATAGTAATGAATACTGAAATTATTATAATGTGAAATGGAGTGAAGTTTAATTAATGATGTTGATTACATTCAAATTCTATTTTGCTATACTTTATTGATGTAGATGCTTAGACTATGTGTACTCACTAGTGCTACTTTTCATTATATTCTGTTTATAGATTTACAAAAATTAACTTTTACTTATGCAATAAAAATGAGAAAGTTAATTTTATTTTAAATCATCTAATTGGGCTGCAGACAGTACTTTAGATATTTGCCAGCCTGCTGCCTCTTTGCAATATAGTCAATAAACTATTCTTAAAAATACATCATATAATTGAAGAAAATCATATTTGTTAAATAAATTTTGTAACTAAAGCAAACACACTTTCAAATAAAATATATTGACATAAGACTGATCTTTTATATATTATATGCCTTACATTTATTCCCTAATTTATTAAGTTAGTAACTGATTTAGTTTATTGTTATAAAACAATAGTTGATACTGGGCAATTTGTAAATAACAGGAAAGTATTTCCCACAGTTCCAGAGGCTGGTGTTCAGCATTACGATTTCAGTGAATTCTGTGCCTAGGGCCAGTGTGGCCTCTTTTCCCAGGATGAAAACTTGATATATGCTGAAGGAATGGAAAAGCAAAAGGCCGCAAACCATATAGTTAATTCTCTCCTGCCTGTTATAACTCCTCAACTTGCTCATAAGTACTGAGTCCTCAAGGTTTAATCACTTGTTAATTATGTTAACTATGCATCTTAATAGTGTTGCCCTGGGGATTGAGGAGCAACAGAAATTTTGGGAAAGACACAAGCTTACAAACTTCAGAACTTGAGTAATTCATCAACAAAGCTACAAGTTTGTATCATGTGATAACTTTTTAAAGATCTCCAGATCATAGTCCATGCCATCTGTATGCTGCTTGTATCTACAAATGCTTCGAGGACATACACCCTATTTTATGCTAAATAGAAAGTCCTCCCCTCAACATTTAGGCTTTCATGCTAAACAGTTTTCTCACAAACGTCTAAGATCTGAGAGAGCTCAGCAATTAAGAGTACTTGCTGCTATTGCAGA
>CABHPH010077805.1:0-10927 GCA_902168325.1 Peromyscus nudipes
CAGACCTGGAAAGAGCAATACTCAACTTCATATGGAAAAACAAAAAACCCAGGATAGCCAAAAGAATACTGTATAATAAAGCAACCTCTGGAGCCATCACGATCCCTGACCTCAAGCTCTATTATAGAGCTACAGTAATAAAAACAGCTTGGTACTGGCATAAAAACTGACATGTGGACCAATGGAATCGAATTCAAGATCCTGACATTAACCCATACACCTATGAATACCTGATTTTTGACCAAAAAAGCCAAAATTGTACAATGGAAAATAGAAAGCATCTTCAACAAATGGTGCTGGCATAACTGGATGTCAACATGTAAAAGATTGCAAATAGATTCATATCTATCACCATGCACAAGACCCAAATCCAAGTGGATCAAAGACCTCAACATAAATCCAGTTACAATGAACTTGATAGAAGCAAAAGTAGGGAGTAACCTAGAACGCATTGGCACTGGAGACCACTTCCTAAATATATCATCAGTAGCATAGACACTGAGAGCAATTGTAGCATGAGTCTTAAAAAGTTCTTATTAATAAAATCAAACTCGAGGCCAGGTATTGGGGTGAACACTGGATGGTCAGAGACACAGAATAAGCCACAGCTATCTCACCTCGCTGGGTCCTCAGCTGGTCTTGTTTCCTCAGACTGCATGCCCCGAGCCCTCATCCAGAATGGGTCTCAGCTGAACTGCTGCTAGAAGCCTGAAAGCTTAACCAGCCACATGTTTCTCCAGGCCAAAGGCTTCTCCAGGCCAAAGGCCTCTCCAGGGCAAATGCCTGCTCAGGCCAAATGCCCCTAGTTTCTGGTCCTCACGCCTTATATATCTTTCTGCTTTCTACCACCACTCCCTGGGATTAAAGGCTGACTTTCTGGGATTAAAGGCGTGGGTCACCATGCTTGGGTGTATCCTTGAACACATGAATTTCTGCCTCTGGAATGCTAGGATTAAAGGCGTATGCTACCACTGCCTACCTCATGTTTAATATTGTGGCTGTCCTGTTCTCTGACCCCAGATAAGTTTATTAGCATATACAATATTTTGGGGAACACAATACCCCCACAAGCAATAATTAATCAATGGGACCTCCTGAAACTTAGAAGCATCTGTAAGGCAAAGTACACTGTAAATAAGACAAAACAACAGCCTACAAAATGGGAAAAGATCTTCACCAATCCACATCTAACAGAGGGCTGATCTCCAAAATATATAAAGAAATCAAGAAACATAAAACAGACATAAAAATAGCAAACAATCCAATTTAAAAATGGGCTATAGATCTAAAGATAAAATTCTCAACAGAAGAATCTAAAATGGCTGAAAGACATTTAAGGAATTGCTCCACATCCTTAGTCATCAGGGAAATACAAATCAAAAGGACTCTGAGATACCATCTTATACCTGTCAGAATGGCTATGATCAAAAACACTGAAGACAGCTTATGTTGGAGAGGATGTGGAACAAGGGGAACACTCCTCCACTGTTGGTGGGAATGCAAACTTGTACAGCCACTTTGGAAATCAGTATGGAAGTTTCTCAGAAAATTAGGAATCAATCTACCTCAAGACCTAATGATACCACTCTTGGGCACATACCCAAGGGATGCTCACTCATACCATAAGTACACTTGCTCAACTATGTTCATAGCAGCATTGTTCATAATTGCCAGAACCTGGAAACAACCTAGATGGCCCTCAACCAAAGAATGGATAAAGAAAATGTGGTACATATACACAATGGAGTATTACTCAGCTGTAAAAAAAAAAAAACAAAAAAAAAAAACAAAAAAAAAACAATGCCATCATGAAATTTGCAGGCAAATGTATGGAACTAGAAAAAAATTATCCTAAGTGAGGTTATCCAGACTTGGACAGACAAACATGGTATGTACTCACTCATAAGTGGATACTAGATGTAAAGCAAAGGATAATCAGACTACAACCCACAGCTCCAGAGAAGCTAGGTAACAAGGAGGACCCTAAAAGGGATGTACAGATTGCCTTGGGAAGAGGAAACAGAGGAGATCCCGACAAGCAAACTGGGGATGGGGGGGCAATAGAGGGTAGGAAATGGGGGATGAGAACATGAGGGAAGGGGATGGTTGAGCTGGGGAAGGGACAGAGTGGGAGAGCAATGAAAGAGATATCTTGATAGAGGGAGACATTATGGGATAAGGGAGAAACCTGATGCTAGGTAAATTCTCAGAAATCCACAAGGATGACCCCAGCCTAGACTACTAGCCACAGTGGTGAGGGTGCCTAAACTGGCACATCCTGGTAATCAGGTTGATGAATACCCTGTCATCATAGAGCCTTCATCCAGTAACTGATGGAAGCAGATGCAGAGATCCATAACCATTCACCAGGCTGAGCTCCAGGAGTCCAGTGGAAGAGAGGAAAGAGGGATTATATGAGCAAGTGCTGGGGGGGTCAAGATCATGATGGGGAAATCTACAGAGACAACTGAACCAAGCTCAAAGGAACTTATGAACTTTAGAGTGACAGTTGTGGAACCTGCATGGGACTGGGCTAGACCCTCTGCATACAGGAGACAGTTGTGTAGATGTGTCAGTCTGAGGAGTCCCTGGCAGTGTGATCAGTATCTATCCTTGGTGTATGAGCTGGCTTTCTGGATCCCATTACCTATGGTCAGATACCTTGCTCACTCCTGATAAATTGAGGAGGGGCTTGGTCCTGCCTCAACTGAATGTACCAGGCTTAACTGTCCCCCATGGGAGAAATTACTCTTTTGGAGGAGGGAATAAAGGGAGGGGAAAGGCAGAGGGGAGAAGCAGGAGGAGGGATGTGAGAGGGATCTATGGTTTGTATGTAAAATGAATTTTAAAAAACTTCTCAGGACCTGAAAATGGAAATAGAAGCAATAAAGAAAACACAAATTGGAAATTCTGGAAGTGAAAAATCTAAGTAAGCAAATAGCAACTACAGAGACAAGTTTCACCGTCAGAATACAAGAGATAGAAGAAAGAATCTCAGGCGTTGAAGATACAATAGAAGGAATAGATATATGAGTCAAAGAAAATGTTAAATCTAAAAAAATTCCTAGCACAAAACATTCAGGAAATCTGGGACAATATAAAAAGATAAAACCTAAGAATAATAGGAATAGAGGAAGGAGAAGAATCCAAATTCAAAGGGATTTTTCTTTTCAACAAAATCATAGAAGAAAAATTTTCTAATCTTAAGGAGATGCCTATAAAGATACAAGAAGCATACAGAACACCAAATAGATTAGACTAGAGAAGAAAGTCCCCTCACCACACAATAATCAAAACACTAAACATGCAGAACAAAGAAATAATATTAAAAGCTACAAGGGAAAAGGCCAAGTAACATATGAAGGCAGACCTAGAATTACACCTGACTTCTTAATGAAGACTTTAAAAGCCAGAAGGGCCTGGACAGATGTGTTTCACACTCTAAGAGACCACAGATGCCAATCCAGTTTACCATACTCAACAAAACTTTCAGTCACTATAGATGGAGAAAACAAGATATTCCAATGTAAAGTCAAATTTAAACAATATCTATCTACAAATCCAGCCCTACTGAAGGTACTAAAAAGAAAACTACAATGCAAGGAGGTTAAATATCCCACAAAAACATGGGAAATAAATAATCTCACACCAGCAAAACAAAAAGAAGGGAAACACACACACACACACATACATCATCATCATCATCATCATCATCATCATCATCATCATCATACCACCATCACCACAAACAATAACAACAACGAAGTAACAGGAGTTAACAATCAATTGTGATGAAATTTTATTTGTGCATTAACAAATAAAACTTATCTGGGGATTAGAGGACAGAGTCAGCCACTAGATTAAACACCCAGGCAAGACAGTAATCATACCCTTAATCCTATTACTTGGGAGGCAGAGATCCATCTGGATCTCTGTGAGTTCAAGGTTACACTGGGAATAGAGTCAGGCATGGTGGGACATAACTTTAATCCCAGCACTTGAGATCTCATGTCTTTGCTTGGGAAGGACACATGCCTTTAATCCCAGGAAATGTCATGGCTGAGTGGAGAACGGTATATAAGGGGCGAGGAGACAGGAACTAAGCAGCAGTTCAACTGAGACCCTCAGGGGTGAGGACTCAGAGGCTTTCAGTCTGAGAATTTGTGGAAACAGGATCGGCTGAGGAGTTGACAAGGTGAGGTTGGCTGTGGCTTGTTCTGCTTCTCTGATCTTTCAGCTTTGACTCCAATATCTGGCTCTGAGTTTTCTATTAATAAGATCGTTTAGCAATTCGTGTTACAATCAATGGTCATTGATATGCCTCAATATGAATGAACTCAATTCCCCAATAAAAAGGTACAAGCTAACAGAATAGATACAAAAACAGGATCCATCCTTATGCTGCATACAAGAAACACACCTCAACACCAAGATAGATATTACCTCAGAGTAAAGGGTTGGAAAAAGATTTTCCAAGCAAATGGACCTAAGAAGCAAGCTGGTGTAGCCATTATAATATCTAACAAAGTAGACTTCAAACCAAAATTAATCAAAAAAGACAGGGAAGGACACTTCATACTCAACAAAGGAAAATCCACCAAAATGATGTTTCAATTCTTAAAATCTATTCCTCAAATGCAAGGGCACACATGTATGTAAAAGAAACATTACTAAAGTTTAAAGCACACATCAACCTTCACACATTGGTAGTTGGAGACTTCAATACCCCACTCTAACCCAGGTTATCCAGACATAAACTAAACAGAGAAACACTGGAACTAACAAACATTATAAACCAAATGGACCTAACAGATATCTATAGAATATTTCACCTAAACATGGAAGAATATACCTTCTTCTCAACACCTCACAGAACTTACTCCAAAATTGACCACATACTTGACCACAAAGCAAGTCTCAACAGATACAAGAAAATTGGAATAACCCCCTGCATCCTATCAGACCACCACAGGTTAAAGCTGGATTTCAACAACAACAGAAACAAAAGAAAGCTTACAAACTCATATAAACTGAACAACTCTCTACTGAATAAAAACTGTGTCAAGACAGAAATAAAGAAATAAAAGACTTTCTAGAATTCAATGAAAATAAATACATAACATATCCAAACTTATGTGTAGCTAGAGTTTTCCTTCAGGTTCCTGCTTTGCAGAGGAAACTGCCAGACATTCTACAGGACACAAAAAAAATGACTGAGAGACTCTAGGCCTGTGAGCTGAAAACAGATGCCCCAACTTTACAAGAGAACTTTGGATGACTGTCCAGGCTGCCAGCTGCCTCTGTCTACCCTGCAAGACTCCTGAAAGTTGCTTGCATCTTCTCCATTTCTCAGGTAGTATTATATCCTTCTGAGGTCTTTGATGTGGTTGAAGACTAGATAGTTATAATTTCCTCAGTTATGATAAAAGATAAGTTAGATGTAAAACCTTAAACTCATAAATATAAGATAGATAGGATATCTTCTTTAATATTGTAACTATAATTCTTGCTCGATAATTGTTTTGTTATATGTAATTTTACTATGTTAAAGTTAAAACCTTCCTTTTTGAAAAAGAAAAAAAGGGGAAGTGCTGTGGATATCACTCTGTATCAATAAAGCACTGATTGGCCAGTAGCCAGACAGGAAGTATAGGCGGAACTAACAGAGAAGAGAAGAGAGGAAACAGGAAGGTGGAGGGGAGACTGGCTGGAGCCGCAGCGAGGAGAAGGAAGATGTAAAGTACCGGTAAGCCACGAGCCACGTGGCAAAGTAGAGATTAATAGAAATGGGCTAAATATAAGAGTAAGAGCTAGACAATGATAGGCCTGAGCTAATGGCCAAGCAGTTTAAATAATGTAAGCGTCTGTGTGTTCATTTTATAAGTGGGCTCGGAGACTGGCGGGACTTGGGAGCTGGAGACTGGCAGGACTTGGGATCTGGAGAGAAGCTCTCCAGCAACACTTATGGGACACAATGAAAGCAGTGCTAAGAGGAAAGTTCATAGTACTAAGTACCTATATAAAATAATTGGAGAGATTTAATACTAGCAACTTAACAACACACCTGAAAGCTCTAGAACGAAAAGAAGTAAGCACACCAAAGAGGAGTAGATGGCAGGAATATCAAAGTCAGGGCTGAAATCAAGAAATAGAAACAAAGAGAACAATACAAAGAATCAATGAAACAAAGTTGGTTCTTTGAGAAAATCAACAAGATAGACAAACCCTTATCCAAGCTAACTGAAAGACACAGAGAATATCTAAATTAACAAAATCAGAAATTTAAAAGGGGATTATAATAACAGACACCAAGGAAATCTAAAAAATCATTAGGTAATACTTAAAAACCCATACTCCACAAAGTTGGAAAATCTAAAAGAAATGGATAATTTTCTCAATAGAAACCAAAGTTTAATCAAGATCAGATAAGCAATTTAAAAAGACCTATAATCCCTAAGGAAATAGAAGCAGTCTTTAAAAGTCTCCCAACTAAAAAAATACCAAGGTCAAACTGTTTTAGCACAGATTTCCACCAGACTTTCAAAGAACTAAAACCAATACCCCTCAAATTATTCCACAAAATAGAAACAGAAGCAACATTGCCAAATTTATTTTAAGCAGCCACAGTCACCCTGATACCCAACCACACAAAGATTCAATAAAGAAAGAGAATTACAAACCATTTTTTTCCTATGAAAGTAGAAAGAAAAATATTCAATAAAATACTGGCAAGCAGAATCCAAGAAGACATCAAAAAGATCATCCACCATGACCAAGTAGGTTTCATCCCAAAGAAGCAAGGATGGTTCGACATATGAAAATCAGTCGATGTAATTCATCACTTAAAAAACCTGAAAAAATACATAATCATCTCATTAGATGCTGAAAAAGCCTTTAACAAAATCCAACACCCCTTCATGATAAAAGTCTTGTCGAGGTCAGGGATACAAGTTGTACACTGTGAAGATGTATTTTTGCCAAGCGCCTTCTTATTGGTTTAATAAATAGCTGAATGTCCAATAGCTGAGCAGGAAGAGGCTAGGTGGGACTTCAGGGCAGAGAGAAAAGAAGAGGAGATGAATCTAGGTGGGGGAGAGATGCTAGAGGAGATGGAGAGAAAGAAGGACATGCAGAAGAGGTAAAAGCTATGAGCCACGTGGCAGCATGTAGATTAATAGAAATGGGTTGATTTAAGTTATAAGAACTAATTAGAAATAAGCCTAAACACAGATTGAGCTTTCATAATTAATAATAAGTCTCTAGGCCCGCCAAAGAGTTAGTGAAAACAAAATCTTAATCAAGAGCTTGGAACAGGGATGCCTTCAATCCCAACACCCAGAGAAGGAGCCATCTCCGTGAGACGGAACCAGAACGGATCTGAACACTCTGAGGCCAACCCAGGGCCCAGCTGCTGATCCTGCGAAACCCAACAACTTGGAGGTGCTGGTGAGACTACCCCGCTCAGCTGAAATCCATCCGGGAGAGGATTCAGATTCCTACAGTTTGAAGTCTGAGGAAACAAGATCAGCTGAGGAGTCGACGAATGAGCAAAACGTGACCTGAGAACACAGAAGAAGGCACCACCCAACCACCGAACCAGATCACCAGAATCCTAAGTATACACTTCACCGACTGAGAACAGCGGTGGTCACCTTGCTCTGGGAACCAGATATTTAGTTTCTCATCTCCTGGTGCTTGAAGTTTCTCATTTCTGAGGCTTGGAGGTGTAAGCCTGAAGGGTTAGGGTCTTACACCATCTGCACTGAGCAGAGAAATAGATGAGTAGACGCCAGCGGAAAAATACAGGCAACAGCATAAAGACCTATATGACAACACCAGAACCTACCGACCCTACAATTGCAAGTCCTGAACATACCAAGGCAGAAGAAACAGAAGAAATCAATCCTAAAAATGACTTTAAGAAGATGATAGAGGCCCTTAAAGAAGAAATAAAAAATACCCTTAAAGAGGAAATAAAAAATTCCCTTAAAGAGGAAATGAAAATCTCCATTAAAGAGGAAATAAAAAATTCCCTTAAAGAGGAAATGAAAAACTCCATTAAAGAGGAAATAAAAAAATTCCCTTAAAGAGGAAATGAAAAACTCCATTAAAGAGGAAATAAAAAATTCCCTTAAAGAGGAAATGAAAAACTCCATTAAAGAGGAAACAAAAAATTCTCTTAAAGAGGAAATGAAAAACTCCATTAAAGAGGAAATGAAAAACTTCCATAAAGAGGAAATAAAAAATTCTCTTAAAGAGGAAATGAAAAACTCCATTAAAGAGGAAATGAAAAACTTCCATAAAGAGGAAATAAAAAATTCCCTTAAAGAAATGGAAGAAAAAACAAACAAAAAATTGGAAGAAATCAAAGAAAGCCAAGAAAAAATAATTAAACAGATGAAAGAAACATTCCAAGATCTGAAAAAAGAAATTGAGACAACAAAGAAAACACAAGCTGAGGGAATGCTGGAAATAGAAATCCTGACTAAACAAACAGGAACTACAGAAACAAGCATAACCAACCGAATACAAGAGATGGAACAGAGAATCTCTGACACTGAAGACACAATAGAGAAAATAGATTCGTCAGTCAAAGAAAACACTAAAGACAAAATAGTCGTAACACAAAATGTCCAAGAAATCTGGGTCACCATGAAAAGACCAAACCTAAGAATAATAGGGATAGAAGAAGGAGAAGAATACCAACTCAAAGGCACAGAAAATATATTCAACAAAATCATAGAAGAAAACTTTCCTAACCTAAAGAAAGAAATACCTATGAAGATACAAGAAGCTTACAGAACACCAAATAGTCTGGATCCAAAAAGAAAGTCCTCTCGCCACATAATAATCAAAACATTAAACATATAGATCAAAGAAAAAATATTAAGAGCTGCAAAGGAGAAAGACCAAGTAACATATAAAGGCAAACCCATCAGAATAATACCAGACTTCTCAATAGAGACTATGAAAGCTAGAAGGTCCTGGACAAATGTTATGCAGACACTAAGAGACCACGGATGCCAACCCAGACTATTATACCCAGCAAAACTCTCAATCACCACAGGCGGAGTAAACAAAATATTCCATGATAAAACCAGATTTAATCAATACCTATCCACAAACCCAGCCCTACAGAAAGCACTAGAAGGAAAAATCCAACCCAAAGAAGCTAAACACACCCATGAAAACTCAGGCAATAGATAAACCCACACCAACAAACACCAAAGAAGGACAACATAACACGACCACAAAAAATAACAGGAAATAACAATCACTGGTCATTAATATCCATCAATGTCAATAGTCTCAACTCACCTATAAAAAGAACCAGACTAACAGAATGGATAAGAAAACAGGATCCATCCATCTGCTGCATACAAGAAACACACCTTAACTTCAAAGACAGACACTACCTCAGAGTAAAGGGCTGGGAAAAGGCTTTCCAAGCAAATGGACCTAAGAAACAAGCTGGTGTAGCAATCCTAATATCTAATAAAATAAACTTCAAACTAAAAGCAATCGAAAGAGATCAGGATGCACATTACATATTTATCACAGGAAAAATCCACCAAGATGAAGTCTCAATTCTGAACATTTATGCCCCAAATACAAAGGCACCCACATTCATAAAAGAAACATTACTAAAGCTTAAAATGCACATCAAACCCCACACATTAGTAGTGGGAGATTTCAACACACGACTCTCACCAAAAGACAGATCTACCAGACTGAAACTTAACAAAGAAATAAAAGACCTAACAGATGTTATGACTCAAATGGACTTAATAGATATCTACAGAACATTCCACCCTAACACAAAAGAATATACCTTCTTCTCAGCACCCCATGGAACCTTCTCAAAAATTGACCACATGCTTGGCCACAAAACAAATCTCAACAGATACAAAAAAATTGGAATAACCTCCTGTATCTTATCAGACCACCATGCCTTAAAGTTAGACTTCAACAACAACAAAAATTATAGAAAGCCTACAAATTCATGGAAACTGAATAATGCCCACCTGAAACATCAATGGGTCAAGGAAGAAATAAAGAAATTAAAGATTTCCTAGAATTCAATGAAAATGAAAGTACAACATAACCAAACCTATGGGACACTATGAAAGCAGTGCTAAGAGGAAAATTCATAGCTCTAAATGCACACATAAAGAAGATGGAGCAATCCCATATCAATGAATTAACAGCACAACTGAAAAGCTTTAGAACAAAAAGAAACAAACTCACCCAGGAGAAATAGACGCCAGGAAATAATCAAATTGAGGGCTGAAATCAACGAAATAGAAAACAAGAGAACAATACAAAAAATCAATGAAACAAAGAGTTGGTTCTTTGAAAAAATCAACAAGATAGACAAACCCCCAGCCAAATTAACCAAAAGGCAAAGGGATAGCACCCAAATTAACAAAATCAGAAATGAAAAGGGAGACATAAAAACAGACAATGAGGAAATCCAGAGAATCATCAGATCATACTTCAAAAACCTGTACTCCACAAAAATGGAAAACCAGGAAGAAATGGACAATTTTCTGGATAAATACCACATACCAAAGTTAAATCAAGACCAGATAAACCATTTAAATAGAACAAAAACCCCTAAAGAAATAGAAACAGTCATCAAATTCTCCCAACCAATAAAAGCCCAGGACCAGATGGTTTCAGTGCAGAATTCTACCAGACTTTCAAAGAAGAACTAATACCAATACTCTTCAAATTGTTCCACACAATAGAAACAGAAGGAACACTACCAAACTCTTTTTATGAGGCTACAATTACCCTGATACCCAAGCCACACAAAGATGCAACAAAGAAAGAGAACTACAGACCAATCTCCCTCATGAACATTGATGCAAAAATATTCAACAAAATATTGGCAAACTGAATCCAAGAATACATCAAAAAAATT
>CABHPH010077806.1:0-11582 GCA_902168325.1 Peromyscus nudipes
GTGTGTGTGTGTGTGTGTGTGTGTGTGTGTGTGTGTGTGTGTGTGTATGTGTGTGTTTGAAGGGACTCTAGCCAGTCTCAGCATGGCAAACATGGCTCTGGCAGGCCTTGCCCTTCCCCCATTCCCTCTGCCTTGCTAAAAACCATTAGATTGCATTCCTAAAGCTAGCCACCTAGGTCTATTCCCTTATTTGGCCACTTCCTCCTCCTGAGGCTGACTACCAAGGCCCAACTATCAAAATATTGAAGTCCAGTAATCAAAAGCCCCCTTTGGCTCACCTAATTAACATGCCCAATTAAAACGAAACACCTCATCCTAATTTGGGGTTCCCCCTTGTACCTTTGTAAATGCCGTTTTCCTATGTGCCATATCTGTCTCCTCTCTACCCAGAGGCAGTCCTTTGTCCCCCTCTGGGACAGATATCCCTGCCCCCTTTCCCTTGTTCCCTTCCCCTTCTCCCTCGTCCTCTCTCTCCTGTCTTTGCCTCTTATTCCCTGCCCTCTGTCCCTCTGGGGCAAATAAACCTCCTTTGTGCTGAGAACTTGGTCTTGGGGGTCCTGAGCCAATACAATTCCCTTATAGTATTGTGTCTTCCCAGGAATATTATCACACAACAATGGCTCACCCTGTCTCAGGACATTTTGATATTGTCTCTAACATGTGAATGCTAAGCAAAGTTAAACGAGGGGCCTGAATGGGGAGCAGAGGCTGTGATTGTGGCCATGCAGATTCTGGGCCATATCACCTCCAGAAGAAACAGAAGTTAAACTGAAGGCCTCATGGGTTTTACTGACCCTCTGTGCCCTCATATCCTTGGTGGCTTCTCCCAAACCCAGCGGCCTCAGTCCCAATCCATCTTGAAGGCATGTTGGACCTTGTGGTTCTTCTGACACTCTGTGCTCAGTGTCACCTTCCTCCCACCACTGGCCTCATGGGTTCTAGGCCACTCTCTAGCCATAATGGCAGCTGCACTTGCTTTGTTTGCCACCAGCTGAAAGGTGAGAGGTCATGCCCCACAATTCCTAGTATCAGAGTGTCTTAGTTAGGCTTTTATTGCTTTGAAGGGACACCATGACCATGGCAACTTTCTTCTAAAAGAAAATATTTCATTGGTGCTGGCTTAACAGTTCAGAGGTTTAGTCCATTATCACCATGGAGGGAAGCATGGCGGTGTGCAGACAGACATGGTGCTGGAGAGGTAGCTGAGAGTTCTACATCTTGATCTGCAATCAGCAGGAGGAGACAGTGAGCCACTAGGCCTGGCTTGAGCTTCTGAAACCTCAAAGCCCACCTCCAGGGACATACTTCTTCCAAGGAGGCCACACCTCCTCCAGCAAGGCCTCACCTCCTATGAGTCTCACTCCCTATGAGCTTATGGGAGCCATTTTCATTCAAACCACCACACAAAGCATGGTTAGATGGTCAGCATCAGCATTATGCACCCTAAAATAAAAGTGAGTGTGTGAATGTGTGCTTGTGTGTTGTAACAGGCTACAGTTGTAACAAGGCCCCAAAACCTTGGTAAGCACCAAAACCTTAGCACAACTGACTCCATGATGGAAGTGCCATTCAGGCTGTAAAATTTAACACATATACGCACCACCTGCCAAAACTAAAACAAAGGCCTAATCCATTAATAGAGTTCTGAGAGTCTCAAAATGTACTAACCCTGCTTTTTAGCTTCTGTTCTGCTTCTGGGTAACTGTTCTTGTTAACCAAATGATGTCAACCCAGGACATGGTTTTCATGGTTTTTTGTGCTTAGAAGCTCATCCTGAGGAAGGCTCGGGGTTATTGTAGGATCCCAAGCACCCAGTATAGTCGGCGACTGACTAATGAAGACTTCCTGTTGGCTCAACCCATGTCTGAGCAGTCTTCTCTGGTGGGCACCCACAACACAGCGACAGCCAGTCTCTAAAGCTCACTAGTTCATTACAGCCAAAAGAAAACCCACAGCAGTGCCTCAGGAGCCCTGTCTGGTGGAGGCTTCTTAGCCCAGTTCCTGGGTCAAAGACTCACAAATGGCAGAAGCTCTGGGGACAGTGGCAGAAGGAGTGGCTTAAAAGCTTCCTCGCGGAGATGACAGATACCGTTCACCTGTCTCCTTCACGCCAACAGTGGAGAACGGATAATGGTATATGCTAAAGAGTGCAGAGGTAAATACTCGGGACCCCAGCGCCTTGTTCGCTTTCTTGAAGGCTTCCGGTGCTCCACGCTTTCTGTGCACTGTTTAGTTTTCACTATAGCACAAGATGCTAGGATGGAGGAAATCCACTCATTCTGTTTACTTAAAAAAAAAATCAAGCCAGATGGTGGCGCACGCCTTTAATCCCAGCACTGTGGAGACAGAGGCAGGTGGATCTCTGTCTACAGAGTTTCAGGATAACCAGGCCTACACAGAGAAACACTGTCTCAAAAAAAAAAAATTCAAACTAGGCATGGTGGAAGACACCTGTAATCCAGTGTTCAGGAGGCTGAGGCAAGAGAGGATTGAGAGTGTGAGGCCAGTCTGGGCTATGTAGCAAGAGACTGTCTCAAAAAAAAAAAAAAAAAAGTCAGGCGTTGGTGGCGCACGCCTTTAATCCCAGCCCTCGGGAGGCAGAGCCAGGTGGATCTCTGTGAGTTCAAGGCCAGCCTGGGCTACCAAGTGAGCTCCAGGAAAGGCGCAAAGCTACACAGAGAAACCCTGTCTCGAAAAACAAAACAAACAAAAAAAAAAGGTTTTTTTTTCAAACCTACAGATTAAACATAATTGATATGGGAATTCTGTGGTGGTGTTAAGAACAATAGAGAATTTCTCAGCTTGGGGGACTAGGGTCCTGGAAAACTTGATAGTCACAAAAGCACCTCTAGCCAGTGGCTTTGGGGTACTTATCTTGAGAATTCTAAGACTTAAATATGTGGACCACAGAGGGTGAGTTTTAGAGATAAGATTTATATAGCTTTGTAGTTAGAAGCTCAAGAGGAAGACAGACATGCCATTTGAGTTAACCTGGTGTGGAGGTCAGCCACAGGGCAGACAAGCAGACATATGATGAGAACTGGGGCATCATAGAAAGTAAGGAAGCCCAGGGTACCAGCAAACGTATACTTAGGCGCTGGTCAGCACCATACGGGGACAGAGGGGCAGACCCAAGACAACCTCATTGCTGCCATAGAGACTGCACTAAGGGCCAAGGATTCTGGGGAAGAAAGGTACATACCGTATTAAAGGGCTAATTAATAACTCCACTTATCTCATCAGTGAGCACTAAGGTAAATCCACCATCCTGAGGGATGGTCCCTTGGACAGGTAACTGACAGGTACAATTGGATTAACTCTATTTTAAGAAAATTATTTTATTCTTAGTAGGAGTTTGTGGATAGGTGTTTTGCCTTCACGCATGTCTGCGCATCTGATTGTCCAGAGGTCAGATCGCAGAGGTCAGATTGTCCAGGCTATTGCATCCTCTGGAACTAAAGTTACAGATAGTTGTGAGCTGCTGTGTGGGACTTGGAATTGAACCTGGGTCCTCTGGACCACCAGCCAGTACACTTAACCACTGAACCATTTCTCCAGGCCCTGGATTAACCCTCAAGCTAGAAAATGACGGCACATGTCCATTCTTTTCTTCAGGAGGCAATGGCTTTCCCTTAGTGGCCCTCAGTTCTACTGGAACACTGCCTCTTCCCAAAGCAGCACCCTCAAAACTATCAAGTGTGGGATTATCAGCACTAGCCACCACATCCAGATTCACTTCCATTTTATCTGATTTGCAGGGGGATGGAGAACAAGTGTGCCACAGTGTGCATGTGAAGTCAGAGGACGATTTTCCACAATCAGTTCTTTACTTTCACCGTAGGTGCGGGATCCTGGCATTGAACTTGGCTCCCCCATAATGGAAAGGGTGGGACTGAGAAAAGGCACAAACTCCCTAGTGGTTTTTAATGCCAGGATGCTGCTGTCTATACCCCTAATGCCAGAGCAGGGGCAAGGCTGCCCCCCAGCAATCTTGTAAGCAATGCCAGTTACTAAACACGCCCTCCACTTTGGACCGCCGCACTGCTGGTGCAGTTGATGTGTACATTTATTAATGTGAGTGTTATGATCTGTGAAGCATTTGTTTCTCTCCTGGGGATGTGTTCAATCCTTGTGAGCCTCTGACCAAGAAAATGAATAAACTGTTGCTATTTCCCAGGAAGAAGTTAGCAGAAGCGCCCATGTCTCTCAAGGGATAGTTTTAAGCCCATTTAGGAGCAGTGCTCTCCACATTAACCAGGTAAGTCCAGAGCCTGGGTTGGCTTTGCAAACACTGCCCATTTCTAGCTGAATTGTAGTGCTGGGGAAGGGGATGTAGGGGCTGGGGATATGGCTCAGTCAGAAAAGCATTCGCCACACAAGCATTAGGACCCAAGTTGGATCCTCAGCATTCATGGTAAAAAGCCAGGCGTGATGGCCTGCCCTTGTAATCCTGGCTCTGAGGAGGCAGAGACAAGAGGATCCCTAGGACTCTCTGGCCAGCCAGTGTAGCCTAGTAGATGAGTCCCAGGTCCCAGTGAGAGACTCTGTCACCACAACAAGAAGGTAGATGGCTCCTGAGAAATGACATCTGAGGTTGACCTCTAACCTCAGATGGTACCTATATGGGTTTGCACCTACACTGGAACAGCAACCTACACACACACACACACACACACACACACACACACACACACAAACACACACACACAGAGACAGAGAGACAGAGACAGAGACAGAGACAGAGAAAGACAGAGAGAGAGAAAGGGAGAGAGAGGAGGAAAGAGAAAGACAGAAAAGACAGAGTTGTTCCATGGGTCACATGTATTTGACCTTGGATGAAAAGCCAGCAGGGGTAGCATGGAGGAGGGGCTGTGTAAAGCAGTGGTCACTGTTGCTCCCAGGCTTGGGAAGGACAAGCAAGGCTGTGAGTCAGTATGGAGGAGGTGTCTTTGGCACAGCCCACCCACATTCAGAACCCAGCTTCATTTGAGGAGAATCCCATGGCTCACAGGCTCTGTCTGTGGCCTCCTGCTGCCACCCTCCACTTCACCCCATGCCAAACTGTGCCTGCTCAGCAGCCTGGAGCTGTGCTGGCTCATGGCCACTCCTGGCTCTGGGTTGTTTTTCTGGCTTCCCTGCATCTCCATTCAGTCACCATGGAGAGGGAAGCATGGCCTTCTGGGTCAGTTGCTTTGGGGACAAAATTTAGATGCATCACAACTGCCTGTCCTAGATGCCTTCACAGCCCTTCTTACCTGGGCCAGAACTTTCTCCTCCCTCTCTCCCTCCCTGTGTCCTAGAGACTGGCCTTCTGTACTGCCAGGGCCAGAGCAGCAAGAGGCCACTTTTCAGCCTTCACTTGGGTTTGGCATGTTGGGGATGGGGTGGGAGGCCTGGAAGAGATTGGGGGATGGAAGGAGAGTGAGCTGGTGCTCTGCCTGGGACCTCCTTGAGGACAGGGTCTATTCCCAGCTGTCTGGGTTCCCCAAACCTTCCCTCCCTTTCTGTCATCAGACTTCAAACTTGTGCTCATCCTGTTCAGGCCTGTTGCCACAGCATGCTGGCTTCAGAGCAACCCTGGTATAGGTCCTGCCTCTCACTGTGGTGGTCAGCTCCTCATCTTCAGTTCCTGAGACAAGTCACCTGGAAAGTGAAAGGTTTGTTTTGGCTCAGAGTTTTGGAGGTTCTAGTCCAGGACTAGACCCTGCTGCCCCGAGGGCTTTAAAGGAGGGACACAGACAGCTCAGACACTGGCTCAGGAGATTGTCCTTACAACCCTGGGCTGGATGGGATGGGAAGAGATGAATCCCAGGTGGGTGGCCTCTGGATTTCTCTCAACAGAGCACCAAACTAGGCCCAAAGTACATAACAGCAAGGGCAGGGCTGGCTGAAGGTGTGTTGGTTTGAGAAAATGGCCCCCATAGACCCGAAGGGAGTGGCACTATTAGGAGGTGTGGCCTTGTTACAGTAGGTGTGGCCTTGTTGGAGGAAGTGTGCCACTGTGGGGGTGGGGCAGGCTTTGAGGTCTCATATATGCTCAAGCTATGCCCAGTGTGGTACACAGTCTCCTTCTGCTGCCTAAGGATCAAGACATAGAACCCTCTGCTCCTTCTCCAGCACCATGTCTGCCTGCATGCTTCTTTGCTTCCCGCCATGACGATAATGGACTAAACGTCTGAAACTGTAAGCCAGCCCCAATTAAATGCTTTCCTTTATAAGAGTTGCTGTGGTCATGGTGTCTCTTCACAGCAGTAGAAACCCTAAGACAGAAGGACAGTAGTCCTAACAGGTGCCCTTTACCAGCAGCAGGGATGGATACCTCAGTGAGAAGCTGACACACTGTTCTTTCTTTGTCAGAGTGGAATGGATGGAAGGAGGCTACCTAAAAAGGAAGTAATGCCCTTCGGTTCTGGGACAGCTCCTGTACAGAGACCTCCCTCAGGCATGTCTTCAAATGTATGTGGTCACCTCCCAGAGGCCCGATGAGGTGCACACTCGTGGCTAGCAGGAACATTTGCCCAGTGGGTTTCTTGCAGGTGGATGCCCATCTTGATGGGGAAGAGGACAATTTTAAAAGTATATATCTAGATACTAACTCCATAATATATTCTAAATGTGCCTTAGAAGAAGAAGATGATGATGATGATGATGATGATGATTATTATAGCACTTAGGGCCTCATATCTGCTGGGAAAGTGCGTATGCTATATTCCCAGCTCCAGACCCCAGCTCATACTTAATATTTAAAGACCTCAATGTTTTTGTTTTGTTCTGTTTTTTCTCTATTTTTATTTTCTGTGTATGGGTGAGTTAGTGGCTGAGCATTTTTAAGTAATATTAAGTCTCTGTTCGGTTATTCGGGAGCTGGCAGACAGGACAGAAACTTCTGCCAACAATTCACCAAGGCAGCTGTGGTAGCTTGAAGGAGAATGGCCCATCGGCTCATAGATTTGAATGCTTGGTCACTAGGGAGTGGTACTATTTGAAAGGATTAAGGAAGTGTGTCACTAGGGGGGCACTTGCAAGTTTCAAAGGCTCATACAAGCTAAGAGTCTGTCTCTGCCTGAGGAGCAGGATGTAGCTCCCAGCTATTTCTCCAGCGCCATGCATGCCGCCATGCTCCCTCACATGATGATGATAATAGACTAAGTCTCTGAAACTGTAAGTACACCTCCAATTAAATGATTTCTAGGAGTTGCCTTGACTAAGACAGTAGTGTTAGGTGAAATTTCTTTTCCTTTCTCTTTTTTTGGTCTGTTTTTGGTGTTGTGGTCTGTGAGGAAACATATCTTCCCAGGAAAAGTCAGGTGTAAAACACTTAGCACTAATAGAAAGTAAGCAAAGGTGAATCTGAAAGGAACAGTTGCATCACCCTGCAGCCAGTGATAAGGCATGCAACCCAGGCCAATCCAGCAGGTTGCTGTCCGACCTCTGCAGCCCACAGTCGCCCACAGGTGAAATGACTGAGGCCAGGCCATCCTGTCCCAACTTATTTTATGTTTGCTTAGTCACTTCTCAGGTTTCCACCCTGCACCAGCCAATCTGCCTTGGCAATGCTTTAAGGATTGTCTGTGACCTTGACCACGGGCCTTGAAAAGGAAGCAGATGTTACTGCACTGCTCTGAGTCCCTCACAATACCTGCCCCTCCTGAGTACTGATATAATTACGGTTTCACCTCTAAAAACACTGTAACCCTGAGCTTGGGCACCAAGAGGCTTTTCAGAGGCCTGAGCTCACTCTTCTTGGTCTGTCTGTCAATGAAAAAAAGGACTCAACACTTCTAATTTGCTCGATCAGTGTGGTTGTCAATAACTATCTCCTGTGGATTATTTCATAGATACCACACAAAGTAAATAAATGTAATAAATAAATAAATGTTCGAAAACAACCAATCAACCAAAAAAACGATTGTTTAGTCAATTCCAGGTATGTTGTACAAGTTGTCTGAATCAATGCAGTCATTTTCTTCAGTACCTAACTAAATCAACAAATTAATACAGTAAGCTGGTTGGCTCTGAAGGAAAGAGCTCAGGGATGTGTGCCCTAAAACAAGAAGTACTCAGCAAAGACCCTTCTAAAGCCATACCCAGTACAGTGAATACCTCTGCCAGGCCACCTGCCAGTGATTGTTGGTTCGAGGTGGGAGTGGCCATGTTCTGATAGCTAAACTTGAACTTACTATTTGTGGTCAAGGACATCTGATTTATTAAGTCTTATGTAACCCTTCCCATGATCCTTAAAACCTTCTTTGGGGCTGGAGAGATGGCGAAGTTGTTGAAAGAACTTGTTTCTCTCTGGGTTCAGTGTCCAGGACCCATATGGTGGCTTACAACCGTTACATGGGATCTGACATCTTCTGACCTCCATGGGCACCAGGCATCCACGGGGTATGTATATACATACATATAGTCAAAGACATGAGCACAAAATATGTTTTAAACAGTTTTGTCTGAGATTAAAACATTCCATCCTGCAGGGAAGCTCCTTAAGCAGGAAGATAAATGACTCACAATAGCTTCAGGGAGTTCCTGAAACTGACCAGATTCACCCCATATTCCCTGGCAAGAGTAAGCAATAAAGATGCAAAGAAAACTGAGACCAGACCAGCTGCTGAGAAAAAGCAGAAACCTGCCGAGCTGCCTGGAAGAACTCTCTAACCTGTTGTACTGCCTGTGTGCGAGTCATTTCTGCTCCTGTAAGCACCCCTCGTCCATATTCCGGTAAGTAGCCCACAATAAAACTCACTAATTCATCAAGTTGGACCTTAGGGATATCTACTTCGGTCTGTCATGGACTCCATATCTGAGGTGAGTCGACGTGTGTTACATCTCCTCAGGAAAAGTTTTGTCACACAACAACAACAACAAAAAATCTAAGAAAGAAACCCTTCTCCCGGCCTCAGCCATGGAAAGCACAGTTTGGCAAGACACACGTGTATTTTGCAATTGAAAGAGTTAAATTCCTCATCTGGATCTGGCCTGACTCCCAGTGTTTGCTAAAGGATTACTTGACTCTCCCTAAGTAAAGCAGGAGATAAAGTATTTGCCTTAGGAATTATAAAACATGGACGTGTAAAGCCTGTCCCAGTGGGGTTATAACCTCAGCCATGGTAAAGCATGAGGCAGTAAAACCTGTCACACCGGTGATTAGCACACAACACCAAATGTGTCCTAATCTTTAGATTGTAAACGCACTGCCCGTTCTAATTGGCTGACCCTTAAACTCTTTTGTAAACGTGCAGTCCTGCTTTTGTGATTTTTGTGAACGTTTGGCCGGTCCTAACTGGTTGACGTAGTTGAACCCAACATCTCTGTATTCCCGATATATTGTCTGTGTGTCCCAATATTGCCTTTGCTCTTCTCCTATTCCATTGGGGAGTGAAGAGCCCCAGCCGAGATAAAGATTTTTTTACTTTTGCAACACTATTGTCTCTAAGAATTCTTTGATCTAAAATTGGGGATACAACAGCAATGATCGGTGGCTCCCCATGAACTTCATTCATCTTTGGAGAATATTCCTCTGTTTGCTCGTTTACCAAAACGTGAGAAATAAGAATCAAACTCTCTTTGCCTGGCTGGTCACCAGCTCCCAGCTGCAGCCTCAAGTGGCCTGAGGCTTGCTGGGTGCTCCCATCCTTGGCCCAGCCCCCTCCAGGATCTCCTTAGACCAGGAGCTGAGCCCAGCCCAGCAGAGCCAAGGCCCATCCTGCCCAGGCCCACAGGGAGCCAGCAGCCAGGTTAAAGAAAGAATATAAAAGAAATTAAAAAAAAAAAAAAAGAATAAAACTCTCAGGTTAACCCTTTCCAAAGCATCTCATTGTGACATCACTGTCACAATCTCAGCTTAGGACTGGGTGGTGACAGGTTGTGAGGAAGGTACCTACCAACAGGATGTCGGAAATCATAGGCAGGACATGTGGTCAGGGTTAGAAAGAGGGACCTAGGTCCTGTGGCCTCTGGCTCTAGGTCTTGTCTGAGCTGTGTGGCCTTCCAGGAAGCCAGGGTAACCATGGAGTTCAAGGCCCCACTGGGGTCCCATTAACAAGTGTATGTATGCTCCTCTGGAAATGAACAGGATGAGGGACACAAACTGAATGGGCACCAGCCACTCGAGCGTGTGGCTCTGGCAGGCCTTGCCCTTCTCCCCATTCCCTCTGCCTTCTAAAAACCGTTCGATTACATTCTAAAGCTAGCCACCGAGGTCTATTCCCTTATTTGGCCACTTCCTCCTCCTGAGGCTGACCACCAAAGTCCAGCTATCAGTGTACTGAAGTTCAGCAATCAGAAGCTGTTGGAGACCCACCTAGACTATTTGACCCACCTAGACTGTTTGATCCAAGTATGTTTGGAATTTCCTGCTTGGAGTCTTGCAAAACAAGACGACCTTGGCCTAACCATAGAAAGGCCTCATTCAGTAACAACAGGGATCTAGGACCAAAGCGACCTCACCCTAACCTTCCCTTAGGAGTTCCCATTCTTCTTGCAAACAGATGCTAATCAGCCAGCTGCAAGAGCCTGGGGCCAAAGAGACCTCACCCCGACCATTCTGACTTCTGATAACCTTCCACTTTCCTTGCTTTCTCTGCCCCCCTCCCTGCCTGAAGCCTCAGAGTATAAAAGCTGCAGCATTCATTTCAATAAACGGAGCCTTGACGCGACTCAGACTGACTCTTGTCAATTATTATATGCGCCTGGCTCTCTTCCTTTCTCTCCCCATGATTCCCTCAGGTGATTCAGAGCTTGAGACCCACGAATAACTGGACCTGCTGGACGGGTCAAGAAGCCCCCCTTGTCTCACCTAATTAACAAGCCCAATTAAAATTAAACACCTTATCCTAACGTGGGGTTTCTCCCTTTACCTTTATAAACCGCCATTTGCCTATGTACCATCTGTCTCCTCTCTATCCAGAGGCCGTCCTGTGTCCCTCTGCCCCCTTTCCCTTGTCCCTTCCCCTTCTCCCTGGTCCCTTATCTCCTTTACCATTACATCCTAGCCCATCCTAACAAGGACCTCCCCTTTTTCTCCTCTTAAAAATGACACCTGCAAGGTCATTGGCTGCCGTTTTTCTGCCTGAGTCAGAAAGCAGCCACTTTAACTTTCTTCCCTGCTTAATAAAAGATCTCTCTGTGAAAACCAGTGTTTGGGTGTGGTTTGTGCCTAATCCAGGGTCTGCAGGAAGCCCATGCTGTGCGGGGCGGAGGGGGGGGGTCCCCTTTACAAACCATCTCCCATATTTCAGAAGTCAATGAAGAATTCATTGGAGTTTGCCAGGCTCTTCGATCTTTCTGAGCGTCTAGCACTATGACAATCCTTCTCTTTGTCTTTTCTGTCTCTCATATTTAATTCAACAAGAGAGCTGAGCAGCAGGACTCAGAATATTTGGACCTTTGTCAAATATTTGGAATTTTGTCAAAGCTTCTTTCCATGCTCACATATGTACACCATGTAGCATTCATTTCTTTCTGGCTGTGGACACTAGGGCACTCTCGCTATAGGAACTGTCAACCCCTGGAGTCTCAGTCATATGCCCATACATTGAAAGTGTGTGTGTGTGTGTGTGTGTGTGTGTGTGTGTGTGTGT
>CABHPH010077818.1:0-12429 GCA_902168325.1 Peromyscus nudipes
AGAAAGAAAGAAAGAAAGAAAGAAAGAAAGAAAGAAAGAAGGAAAGGAAGGAAGGAAGGAAGGAAGGGAGGAAGGAAGGAAGGAAGAAAGAAAGGAAGAAAGAAAGATTGTCATCAGGACTTTTATCTCTTCTACTCTTCCAGTGTGTGCTTGTCAAATTTAGGCACTGGGTATATATATGTGTGTGTATATATATATATATATATATATACACACACATATATATAGTGTTCTCTAAAGGCATAGTATAATATATACCAATCTTAAATACTCCACCAAAAATAGGCATTTCAAGAAACACTGCCAAAATAATCAAATCTGATAAACAATTAAGAAAATCTGTACTAACAACTTGTCTTTTTGCTACAATAAAATATCCCACAAAAACAACCTCAGGAAGTTATTTATTTGGCTTACGTCTCTGAGGGATACAGTTCACCACAGGAGGGAAGATATGGGTGTAGGAGATGATGGCTGGCCACACTGGTCCAGAATCAGAGGAATGGATTCTTATGTTCAGCTGGCTTTCTCCTTTCTATGTAGTCCCATGGTTTGGATGGGCTTTGGAGATGTTGGCATGAAGCCATGACCTAAGTAGATAGTTAGATAAATGTGTATCCACGAAAATACCTACATATGGGCTGGAGAGATGGCTCAGAGGTTAAGAACACTGGCTGTTCTTCCAGAGGTCCTGAGTTCAATTCCCAGCACCCACATGGTGGCTCACAACCATCTGTAATGAGATCTGGCGCCCTCTTCTGGCCTGTGGGGATACATGAAAACAGAACATTGTATACATAATAAATAAATAAATCTTTAAAGAAAATACCTACGTAAATATGCATATGTGTTCACAAATATGTAACCATGTATCCTATCTATACTAATGGGGCCTAAAAGCAATGCTAACTCAACAGTAATGAGTGACCCTAGGAACCCCAGCTGGGTTTCTAAATACCCTTCTGAAAAGACATGCTGCTGTCACAGAGAAGAGCTCATTCTGGAGTGAGAACAGGAAAACACAAAATGAATTTGGGATATCTTGTGATGCCAGAAAGCAAAGTAATGTTCATGAATGATGTGTGTATGTATGTGTAAGAGAAGCCAGCCTGAAGGACCTGGCCTCTCTAAGGTCCAAGCTGGACAAATTGGAACAAGAAAATGAATGATTGCAATTTATAGAGTGTTGTGGGAGGTCTTTCTGGATGCTGTAACTATGTGTTACTCCCATTGGCTAATAAATAAAGCTGCATTGGCCTATGGCAGGGCAGGATGGAGCCAGGCAGGAAAATCCAAGAGAGAGACAAGAAGAAGAAAGGCAGAGGCAGAAAGAGAGACTCCAGCCGCCGCCTAAGGAACAGCAAGATGTCAGCAGACTGGTAACGCCACAGCCACATGGCAACTTATATATTAACAGAAATGGGTTGAGTTAAGTTATAAGAGCTAGCTAGCAAGAAGCCTGAGCCATAGGCCATCCAGTTCATAATTAATATAAGCCTCTATGTATTTACTTGGGACCAAGCAGCTGCAGGGACGTGGGTGGAAGAGGTTCATCCTGACAGCGGGGCTGGGCAGGACCAGAGAAACTTACTGCTACAATAGAGTAAAATGGATATCTAAGTCTATATTCATATATATCATTTAAAGATAAGTTAGGGGGAGACAAGAGAATTCTAATCAGTGAAACTTTCCTAGTCTGAAGTGTCTCCTCTAAGAGCCTTAGTGCTTCTAGGGGGACAGACACACAGTGGGGACAGCCACACAGCGGGGACAGCACACGCCAGTTCCCCAAGGGGTCAGAGTCAACATTAGCAGTGCTAAGACATGCTGACATCATCGCCGCTCTGATAGGATCACTGAGAAGAGGTCAGAGGAAACCAAACCGAAAGATGTTCTGCAGAGTAGCAGGCCGGCACTCTTCAAACATGTTGGCCAAGATAAAAGGGAAAACCACACATCCCTCTGTTGCATGAATCTTAAAAGTTCTTATTAATAAAATCAAACCTGGAGCCAGGTATTGGGGTGAAGCTAGAAGATCAGAGAAGCAGAACAAGCCACACCTACCTCACCTCACCAGTTCTTCAACTGGTCCTGTTTCCTCAGACTGGAAGCCTCTGAGTCCAGAATGAATCTCAGCTGAACTGCTGCTAGAAGCCTGAAAGCTTAACCAGCCAAATGCTGCTAGTTTCTGGTCTTCGTGCCTTATATATCTTTCTGTTTTTTGCCACCACTCCCTGGGATTAAAGGCTCACTTCTTGGGACTAAGGGCGTGTGTCACCATGCCTGGCTGTTTCCAATGTGGCCTTGAACTCACAGAGATCCAGAGGGATTTCTACCTCTGGAATGCTAGGATTAAAGGTGTGAGTGCCACCATTTTCTAGCCTTTGTATCTAGTGGCTGTTCTGTCTCTGACCCCAGATAAGTTTATTAGGGTGCACAATATTTTGGGGAACACAATACCACCACATCCCTCAGATAGTGGAGCGAGAGAAGACAGAGATGGTGGAGAAATGTGGTGTGCAATCCAAGGTCAGCTACTCAAACACAGAAAAGGACAAACTCGAGAGCCAACTGATGTTTGTAGTCTTGTTTATATTATTGACCGATGTTAATTTCTGAGATTCTTTTCTTGCAAACCCAGTAGAATTATCTGAAAAAGAAACAAAATCTGTGAAAATACAAAATCATGTATTACTTGAGCTTATTTCCTGGACCACAAAAACTTAAATATCAAAACCTTAGTCTGGGTTGAGTTATCATGATAGTGATTGTTAATAGATCATTATTTAAGACTGCTTATCTTCACAACTGTTTATAAATAATCATTGAACACAACTCATTTCTTTCTTTGGAAAGTCCATCTGCCATTCTGCATGTTTCTGGTGGATTAGTGAGCTATGGTATTGAGAAGGCTGTGTTCCCACATTTGTTCTCAGGGAAAGACACAGTGAGATCACATCAGGCTTGTGAACATTCGCTGGTGAGTAATATCTGTAAAAAGAGAAGTAGAAGAAGGGTTGGCAGGGAACCATGAGAACACCAGCCCCTAAAACCTAGCTGTCGGGCGGCAGAGATGGCTCAGTAGTTAAGAGTACTGGTTGAGATTCCCAGCACCCACATGCAGTCATGGGTGCTGTCTACAATGTCACAACTGTCTACCCCTCTAGCTCCAGGGGATCCGACATCCTCTTCTGTTCTCCTTGGGCACTAGGCACCGAAGGGGTGCGTGGTCATACGTGCACGCAAAACACCCATTCACATAAAATAAAAAGAAACAGTTTTTAAAACAACAACAAAAGTAGCTGTTAACCACAGCCGTCACAGATGTCCCACTGCTCATTTCCTGAGGAGAGGCCGTGCAGTGCCATCAACATTATGTGACCAAGGTTTAGCCAGAGGTCTCCCAAGCCTGACTGAGGCTGACTCAAGCATGTGACCTGAATCAAGCTAATGCAAATGGTTTCTGAACGTTATGGAGGTTGAAAGGAAAAGCCCTTTTCTATGGTGTTTTTTACCTGGAGTGAGAACCTTGTGTGGCTGGGGTGTCCTCTACAGAGGCCTCTTGAATGAAGTCTTGACTGTAGAGTGTGCCTACAGCAGACAGGTGACAAGTGAGAGGAGAGGAGACCCTGGTGGGGACAGTGAGACTCAGTGGGATTACCACTGAATTACCCCAGCCTCGGTTCTCCTCAGGCAGCTCTCCTGAGTTGAATTCTGTGAGCGACTTGAGAATCCACACAGCTGGCTAAGCCAACAGTTACTCACCCGAAAAACTCTTGTTCCCTTTGTTTAGAGAAGCATAAATTGAATGTAATTCCTGTCACTTGGTGGTTTAAACTCTTGAGCAACAGTGTACTTATGATTATACTGTCCTGGCAGCAGAAATCTACTCCTTAAGAGAAGAAAGACTGGTTTTTTTTTTAATCTGATTTTGAACTTTCAAGTAAACGATGGAGAGCCACCGCTTGTCTCATCCTGCATACAAGATCACTGTGACCAAAGAACGCATTGGGGAGTTCAAGTGTATAAACTGGGGACCGGTGTGCTACTGAGGATCTAACTAAAGGCCTTATTCTCACTGGGCAAGAATTCCATCCCCAAGGCACACTTCTGGCCCCTTCAGTATTTCTTTATTTCTTTTTTAGATTTTAAATTTTTTTTATATGTGTGAATATTTTGCTCACGAGTACGTCTGTGTCCATGTGCATGCCTGGTGCCTTCAGAAGCCAAAAGAGACTGTCAAAACCCCCTGGAAATGGTGTTATGGATGGTTGTGAACCACCATGGGGGTGCTGGGAATTGAGCCCATGTCTTTGCAAGAAGAACAAGTGCTCTTAACTGCTGAACCATCTCTCTAGACCCCTTGCTCCCTTCAATATTTCTTCAAGCTTGAGCCAGCTGTAGATATAACAGAAAAGTCGCAAAGATGGGGATAAAGTTTCTGGGTGTCCTTCAATAAGTCTCCCCTGAAGTTAACCTCACATGTGACCGTAGCAATGGTTAAAAACAGAAGAATGTAATAAGAGAGGTGTCATGTATCAATCAGAGCTCAACTGTTTAAAACTCACGTGATGGCGTAGCACCTGCCCACACCCGAGACAGCCAACTTAAAAGAGCAGCCAATGTGCTCCCATGTGCCAGTACACGGAAGGAGGAAGTCGAAGGGCCAGGAGGTTAAGGTCATCCTTAACCACAGGGAGCCGGAGGCCAGCCTGAGCTACCGAGACTTTGTCTAAAAACTAGTGAAGTAATAGATAAATAAAGTGAGCCAATGAGAACGTTTACTCTGGTTCAGTGCCAGCCCGTGAGTGGTTGGTCCTGATGCTCTTGAGTCCGGGGTGCAGCACACCATCATAGCTCACCTCAGGGCTCAGAGAAAGAAAGAAGAAGAGACCAGGGCCCCCACCCCCTTCCAGGGCACACTGGTCACATACGACTTCCACCAGCTCCCAGTAGTACTCAGCCAGGGACCAAGACTACATCAGATGGGCCTTTGGAAGACAGTTAAGATCAAACTACCCTAGGCATGTATTTGGAGATTCAAGTTCTTTGTAGCAGTTTAATTCATTTTTCCTCTCATTTATCAAAAACTTGAATCACAGGAAATTTCTGTCACTTTCAGTTATTGAGACTCTGTCTGTGTGGTCATCCAGCTCTCTCATGACCGTTGCTTGTTTATATTTAAATTCTATTTGGAATTTATTCTTTTGTTTTGGTTTTTGAGACAGGGTTTCTCTGTCTAGCCCTGGCTGTTCTCAAACTCGCTCTATAGACCAGGCTGGCCTCGAACTCACAGAGATCTGCCTGCCTCTGCGTCCCGAGTGCTGGGATTAAAGGCTTGCGCCACCACTGCCCGGCCATCTCATATATTTTTAAACAGCATCTCTACTATACATCTCATGCTAGCCTTTCTTTTGTCTCAGCCTCCTAAATGCTGGCCTAACAGTTGTGCATCAACACACCCAGCTGAATTTTATCTTTAAAATACGTATTTGTTTGCTTACTCCTATTCCTCAAAAAGCCCCATCGCGATGAGTACCCCTGGTACCAAACAGTGGTCTCTAAATGATGTTTCACACTAACAGAAACCTAGAGTCCTTCCGGAAATGATCATTTCCAGAAAAGAGCCTGAAGTATGTAAAAGCCCTGGAGGCTGAGAGGGCTCAGCTGCTAAAGGCAGTTGCCCCCAAGGCTGATCACTTCCGACACTCACATGGTGCAAGGAGAGCACTGACTTCCCCAAGCTGTCCTCTGACCTCCACACCTGTGCCATTGCATGTACATATGAGTGTCACATACACACACACACACACACACACACACACACACACACACAAAATGAACGAATGAACAAGTGTGAAAAATATGTGGAAACGCAAGAAAGCAAGTAAGATGTCAAACATACACAATTGTAGCACCAGTAACAACAAGAGAGATGGGAAGGAAGCCTTCCCTCCTGACTTTGTGAGGGCGTCTACTAAACAGACTCGAAACAAACAAAACACATCAACTTGAGAGCAAGTCCTTTCCCAAACCCACCAGAATAAAGTCACGGTTAAGTGGGGAGCTGCTTCCGGTGGGGTTGTGGTAGCTCTGTGTGAGCTGAAACGTGAACTTGAGTGAGACCTGAGTGAGAACACTAGGAGAGGCAAGTAAGAGGATGAGGGAGCTTTTGTCTCAACATCAGAAACCCTGCCGAAGTGAGGAGCAGGCGTGACAGAATTTGAATTGTGTTCCAAGTACCAGGGAGGGCAGCTAGGGTGGTTTTGCCAGGAAATAACATTTTGATTTGCATTTAAAAAGGAGGTTCTGGCTGCTGTGAAGAAGGGGTGATTTAAAAAAAAAACCTGAAGGCAAATAAGGAGATGTGTGTAGCAGTCCGCAGAATAACAGAATAGCGGTGGACGTGGAGGAAATCAGGTGGGCTAGGCCAACACCTCCAAGATAACACCATAAGGGAAGACCTAGGCTTTCTTCCCAAAGCAATGAGTAGATTGTGGAGTTATTTGCTGCCAGGCAGAAGGTGAGGAAGGATCCTTGAGAGAGGAAGCAAATCCAAGATCAGAACAGGAACATGGGAGCCTTGGTGAGCTGATTTGAATATTTACATATTGAAAGATATGTAAAGTAGAAAGGTTTCAAATATCTCACCATCCTGGGCAGTCAAGGTTTTGTGGGTCATCACTGCAGCCACCGTGCCTTCTGTTGATCTATATCCCTTTCTTCTCAGACGCTTGTATTCACAGCTCGGCATCATCGCCAGTCAAATCCAAGCTCCCGAGGGTAACCTCAGGCGGAAAAAATTCTCCAGCTTCCCCAACCTTAGGTTATTTCCCACTGCACTGCACTCTGTCTCCATTTCCCAGCGGTCTGTAACTCAGGATCTTGTGCTGTTCTCCAGTTGCTCCTGGTATCCCTCAAAAGGGTGGACTAGACGGTTCAGCACTTTTGTGCCCCACTCTGGGTAGCGTGAAGCTATGTAACAGTTAGAGCTTGGCACAGTCGGGCGTTTTCTCAGGCACTCAGTCATTCAGGGTCAGGACCACATAGAGGCAAGGAAGGTACATACAGGCACAGCATGCAGCATGTTACTCACCATGAAATCGCAGGGTCAGAAAACAAGGATATTTTTTATTCTTCTATGTACTATATAGTCTACATTGCCTTCCTAAAAGACAGTAGCAACTTACAAAGCTGTCACAAATCAGCCAGTCTATCACATGATGTTTAATCAAAATTGGGTTATCTACTTGTATGCGTGTATGCATGTGCGTGTGCATGTGCGTGTGTGTGTGTGTGTGTGTGTGTGTGTGTGTGTGTGTGTGTAATCATTATTGTTTCAGATTATAGTTGAGACTTAAAGCATTCTTTAATGACATTGCTTTACACATTTGGCATTAAAAACAGACCAAGCACAGTCGACATCAGCGTGATATGGGATCTGTAGGACATGCTAAGAACCAACTTAGGCCGGCCATAGTGGTGCACACCTTTAATCCCCGTACTCAGAAGCAGAGGCGGGTGGATCTCTGAATTTGAGGCCAAGCTGGTCTACAGAGCGAGATCCAGGACAGCAAGGGCTACACAGAGAAACCCTGTCTCTAAAACAACAACAAAAAAGAACCAACTTGAGGCTTACACTGTGAAATGAAAATTCAACCCACCTCTTTTCTTTCTTCCTTCCTTCCTCCCTTCCATCCATTCTTCCTCCCTACCTTCCTTCCTTCCTGCCTGCCTTCCTTCCTCCCTCTTCCTTCCTTCCATTCATTCTTCCTTTCTTCTTTCCTTCCTTCCTTCTTTCCTTCCTTCCTTCCTTCCTTCCTTCCTTCCTTCCTTCCTTCCTTCTTTGCTTTTTCTCATAATCTAGTCCATGCTGGCCTCAAACTCATGATGTTCCTGGCTCAACCTCCCTGGTGCTGGCATTCCTCATTCAGGACCAAGACCAAGTCAAGGGAAGAGGGTGAGGGAGTCCTCCACAGTAGCTGCCAGTATGACCTAGCTGGTAACGGTGTGACTGCCAATGTCCTTAACCATTGGCAAACTGTGGGAAATGGTGGTCTCTACATGTCTCCACATTTTCATCCAAGTTAATCACTGAAGGACTCACAGCTGCAAGAGAAAGGCCCTTCGAGTTCGGGAACAAATGTTAAGTATGTGGACAAATGGACAGGGACAGACAGTGTTGCTGTGGATATCGCTCTGTATAAATAAAACACTGATTGGCCAGCAGCCAGGCAGGAAGTATAGGCGGGACTAGCAGAGAAGAGAGCCGATGAGCAGTAACATGTTAAGATACCGGTAAGCCACGAGCTACGTGGCAACTTATAGACTAATAGACATGGGTTAATTTAAGATAGAAGAACTCGATAACAAGAAGCCTGCCATGGCCATACAGTTTGTAAGCAATATAAGTCTCTGTGTTTACTTGGTTGGGTCTGAGCTGCTGTGGGACTGGCGGGTGAGAGAGATTTGTCCTAACTGTGGGCCAGGCAGGACCAGAAAAACTCCAGCTACACAGTGTGGCCAGAGCCTCTCTGCTAACCAAGGTTTGTGTTGAACTTGCAATTTCCTAACAAAGGCTGGACTCCATAAGGAAAAAAAAAATTAAACTAGTGACTACTTCATGACAGAGATTAGGGAGGTAAAATATAATTCTGAGGCCAGTTTGAGCTTAATCAGCTTGCCTGGGATTGTGGGGTATAGCACCCCAATATGAAGAAGAGATCATAAAACACATTTCCTATGTGTAGCAGGTCATTAGAACATGAGAAACAGACATGTATCCTGACTTTTCATGTTTTTACAAGTACAAGATGTAGAAAAAAAATCTAGTAAGAGCTGAGAGAAATTCACTGAAAACAGTTTAAACTATAACTAAAAAAGGAAGTCTGTCAGGTGTGGTGGCACTTTCCTTTAATCCCAGCACTCAGGAGGCAGAGGCAGGCAGATCTCTGTGAAGTAGTGACCAGCCTGGTCTACAGGGATTTCCAGGCCAGCCTGGTCTACCGAGCGAGTTCCAGGACTACACAGACCTGTCTGCAATTAGAAGAAAAAAGTCTATCAAAGAGGGTGGGCCACTTTTCCTCAGGCCTTCTAAAACTGGAAAGGGCCTATTAGATCTGTACAGAACAAAAGAAGTCATTTTTAAAGGTATTCACATGTGTATGGTGTATGTGTGTATACATACCTGTGTGGGAGTGCCTAGGTAGGATGTGGAGGCCAGATGTTCACGTCACTTTCCACCTTATTTTCTGAGGCAGGGTGTCCTACTGAATCTGGAGCTCATGGATTAGTTAGACTGGCTGCCAGGCCCTGGGAAACCCATCTCTACCTCTCAGCACTGACACAGGTGTGCGTCACCACACCCAACCCTTTACGGGCATGCTAGAGATCTGGACTTAGGTCCTCATGCTTGAACAGTAAACATTTACCCACTCAGTCCCCACCCACCCCCACTTCCTCACCACCCCCATCCCCCACTCCCCACCCCCATATCTTGAAGATGTAAGTCCTGGCTGTTTGGGCCACGCAAGATTTTTCTGAGTCTATACTGAGAAATGCTTGCCTTTGTTGAGGGATGTAACTGGTCAAAGGACTCAATAGACACACTTCACTCACACCAAAAATGCAATGGGCGATGGGTTGAGGAATGTCGGAATGTCAAAATGCTGTTGACATGACTCCGTAATTCTAGGCATCACAGTCAAAGCGGCCCCGGCGGAAACCCTCGTTAAATGTAAGCCCAGTGTAAGGGGCACGGCCCAACTTGGAGGTAGCTCCAAAGGTTTCCAGAACTCTTGTTTTGACCATCAGGAGCCACTGGTTAACTATTAAGCAGAAGGACTAAAAGGTAGGTGCTGCTAACCGTGACAGCTGATGGTGATTCCTGAGACACACTCGGTAGAAGGAAACTGTAGTGAGTTTAAACTGAGGCAAAGGGAAAGGTGTGGTTGAAGGTGTGCACCTGTCCGGACACTGTCAGGCTCGACTCTTCAAACCTCTGAACTTCCTGTGCAGGTGAAATATCCACTCCCAACCCCCTTGGATCACTTTTTCCAACCCAAATTACTGTCATTCCGATGAAATTGCTTTTCCAAATGGGTGGATCCCTGGAACCCACATGGTAAAGTAGAGAATGGACTCCAGAAAAATGTCTTCTGACTCCACACTCTAGCTCTATGACTTGCATGCACACACACACACACACACACACACAGATACATACACACCTCATGCACAACAAATAGATAAATAAATAATTAAAAAATTTAAACGTAGACCAGTCATTTCAAAATTGCTCTCCCAATAGAGTTGAAACAAAGTGTGTATTAGTTACCTTTCCCCACATGCTGACTGTCAGGTCCAAGCCTTCCTCAGGAACTTACGAAATGGGGTGGGGATGGGCACCTGCCAGAAGGATCCACTTCACGTGGGTAACTGAGGTTACATGTCAAAGCCCATGCTGACCTCCCCGCTCCTTTGGTCCTTATTCACATGTACCTGTAATGCATCTCAAAGCCCACTCGAATGTCCTCCTCCTCTACCTAAGGCAAGCTTTTATTAAATACTGGCCAGGAGAATGGACTCTGGACTCTGGCCAGGTCCATCTCTGGATTTCTAGAAAATGGCCAGGAGCTATGTTTTATAGAGGCTAAAAAAGGCAACCCCATGCCAGGATGGTGGTGGGACACAACTTTACCTCTGAGTTTGAGGCCAGCCTGGTCTACAAAGTGAGTTCCAGGGCAGCCAAGACTATACAGAGAAACCCTGTCTTGAAAAAACAAATAATAATAATTTTAAAAAAGGGTCAATCCCATCGGGAGATCCAGCCCCACGCCTCACAGAAGAGCTGGCCCCATCTGTCCATCCGTCTGCCAGGGGCCCACAGCACTGTGTTGTGTGGGCATAGGAGAGCTAGCCCCACCCTGCTGTGGCCACCACAAGGCTCTCCTCAGCTGATGGCTTCTGGCACTGATGCAGGCAGAGAAACACTCTTTCTCCCTTTGGGGACTGCCCACTAGGAGTTTTTCCAGTGAGTATATGGACCACACAAAATGGACTTGGTTTTTGTTGTTGTTTGTTTTTGTGGGGAGCAGTCACGGGGGGAAAGGGTGGGCATGGGAAGACTGGGAGGTGAGAGGGATCGGGGTGCATGATGTGAGATCCCCAAATAATCAATTTAAAAAATAATTATAAAAAAAAAGGCAACCCCACAAGGCCATCGTATTTCCCATCACGTCTAATCGGGGCAAGCTGATATACTGGCATACTTCTTGCGTTCCTACCTCCCGTCTGCATCCAACCAGGGGCAATCGTACATCCTGATGTATTTCCTGCCCACAAACCTCCAGCCTCCAGTGAAGATGAGGTGTAGATGAAGTCAAACAAACTTGTCCAGGTGATTGAAAACACGTTGCTTGTTATCTCCCATCAGCAAGAGCCTCCAGCATCTCAGGAAGTATCTGTCCTTGGGCAATGGGCTTCCCGGTTAGATGCATTTTTATTTCGTGGATCTCTTAGATACAGTAATGAAAACTTAAAGCATAGCTTTGGATCTCACAATATGCCCCCCCAAAACATTAAGAATCATGTCTTCGGGCCCAATGAGATAGCCCAGCAGTTAAAGGCACTTGCAGCTAAAACCTGACAGCTGAGTAGAGAGGTGGACCGGCAGTTAAGAGCACTGGATGCTCTGCCAGAAAACCTACGTTTGATTCCCAGCACCCACCTGGTGGTTCACAACCATGTACAGCTTCAATTCTAGGGGATCCAACATCTTCTTTTGGCCTCTGTGGTGCATAGACACACACAAGCAAAACATACATACACACAAAAATAAATCCAATTTTATTTTTTTATAAAATTGAAATTTATTTATTTCAATTTTAAAGAGTTGGGGAGGGAAAAAAAAACCCCGACAATCTCAGTTTGATCCCTGAAATCCACAAAAACAAAACAAATAAACAAAAAAGAAACCTGATATGGTGGCTCATAACTATAATCCCAGAACTCCTACAAGAGATGAGAGACAGAATTGCTCGGAAGCTCACAGCTGTGCAGCACAGCTGGAACAAAGACAAGGCTTTTCAATGGATGGACGGAGAGAGCAGACTTCCAAAAGCTGTCTTCTGACCTCCACATGTGGCTGTGGCACTCGGGTGGCTGCATGCACTGGCAGGCACACACCACAGATAGAGGGAAGCGGAGAATAATGATAATGGTAATAATAATAATAATAATAATAATAATAATAATAATAATAATAATAAAACAATAGTAATATTTTCAAATAAAAAACAAGAACTTTGCCTAACATCTGGCAACTGCTCAGTCTGTTGTAGAAACAAAACAACATAGGGCCAAGCATGTGGGTCAGAGCAGAGTGCTCACCTAGCATGCCCTGGCCATGTGTTCCGTCCCTAGCACTTC